>JAQIFY010002215.1:0-13516 GCA_028533085.1 Varecia variegata | reverse complement strand
CGACATCTCTTTGGTTCTCCTGGAGAGAGTTGGAACCCATTCTATTAAGCAAAGTATCCCAAGAATGGAAAAATAAGCACCACATGTACTCACCAGAAAATTGGTTTCCCTGATCAACACCTGTGTGCACATTTGGGAATGACACCAATTGGGTATCGGACAGAGGTCGGGGGTGGGGATGGGTGTATATCTACATGATGAGTGCGATGCGCACTGTCTGGGTAATGGACACGCTTGGGGATTTGACTCAGGGGAATGGGGGTGGGGGAGAGGATGGGTGTATACCTACATGATAAGTGCGATGTGCACTGTCTGGGGAATGGACACTCTTGAAGCTCAGACTCGGGGGATTGGGAGGGGCATGGGCAATATATTTAACCAGAACTGTTGTACCCCCATAATAAGCTATAATAAATACATAAATAAATAAAAAAGAAATATCAATTCCAGGAATGTATCTCAAAGAAATAATAAAAACCTGTAGAGATGCATAAATGAAGACATTGCAGCCATTTTTACTAGGCTTTTCTTTTCAGAACAGTGTTAGAATTACAGGAAAGCAGAGAAGACAGGACAGAGTTCTGATATTCCCCATGCTATTTCCCCTTTCATTAGCATCTTAAATTCATAGGAAACACTTTTTACAGTTAATGGCCAATATTAATATATTGTTATTAATTAAAATCTACAATTTATTTAGATGTTCTTAGTTTTTACCTAATGTCCTTTTTCTGTTCCAGGATCTCATCTATACTACATTACATTTAGTCACCATGTCTGTTTAAACTCCTCTTGGATGCAGCAATTTCTCACATTTTCTTTGTTTTCTTGTTTTACACTTGTTTTAATGACAGTGTTAAGGAGTAAGGTTTGTCTGATGTTTCTCTCGTGATTGTCCTGGGGCTATGGGTTATTGCGAGGAAACCCACAGAGGTAAGTGCCATGTTCATCACATCCTATCAGGGGTACAGAGTACCAGCATGATTTATGACAGTTGTGATCTTGGTCACCTGGCTGAAGTTTTTGTCAGTGTTCTCCACTGTAAAGTTATTCTTTTTCTCTCCTTTCCATCCTGCACATTTGGGAAGACATCACTGTGCAGTCCAGACCTAAGGAGCGGGGAATTATACTCCCCTCCTTGAGGGTGGAGTATCTATATCAATGACTTGGAATTCTTCTGCATAGAAGATTTGTCTAAACTTCCCCTTTTATTAATTTATTCAATCATTTATTTATATCAGTACAGGCTCACAGATGTTAATTTTATACTTTGAGTTATAATTCAGTATTATGAGATATATTTTGATGTTCAAATTTTTCCAGCTTTGGTCATTGAGAGCACTGTAGATTGGCTTCTGTGCTCATTTGACATGCCCTCAACACAGTGTGTGTGTGTGTGTGTGTGTGTGTGTGTGTGTGTGTGTTTGAGCACTTCTTTACTTTTTGGCACTATAGGATGCTCCAGGCTCCTCTTGTATGTTTCCTACAAGAATCAGCCACTTGTCTAAGGAGCCTTATATTCCTTTACTGGAGGTATTAGAAACCAAGATCTTGGAAATAGACATGCTTTCTGTTACTGAGCTGCTGCTTTTTTTAGGCCCTCTCAGTTGACACAGAAAAAAAATGTATGTGCTTATGCTAACACTTGTACATACATACATATAGAAATATTTCTATATGTAACCATCCATAACTACATTAAGGTAAACACGATTTGCATGACATCTCCAACTCTAATCCATCACCACATGGATCATTCTAGCTTCCTTTTCTTGCTAATCTATAAATTCCCACTTCAATAGTGAGAAATTTATCTCCCACTATTTGCCATCATTTACTTAAATGTTTCATTTTTGTATCTGTGTACAGCAGTTTTGTAATTGCTAACCCAAGCTCCCATAGGAAGAAACGCCATTAACTTGGGCAGAGTGCTAGAGGCAGTTCCTTTTGCTTTTAGTCATACAGACTCCACTCATTTCTGAAGTTGGCTTTGGAGGGCACCCTTTCCCCTATACCCCTTTAATGTGGTTGTTTAATACATTTACAATAGAACATAATTAGATTCTCTTCTCACAGCCTGCATTCTTTCCTGGGTCCCTGACTTCCATAATGATTTTTTAAAATGTTGCATACATTAAAATTCACTCTTCTTGCCATAAAGTTATATGGGTCTTATCAAATGCATAAATGTCTTATATTCACCTTTACAGTTTCATATATAGTCATTTTTCTGTCTTAAAGTTCTTGAATTTCATATATTTATTCTTTTCCCCTTCCCCTTGACATTTAAAATCACGAACCACTTTACTGGCTCAAGCAGTTTGGCCTTTTCCAAAACATCATATAATGAAATCATATAATGTGTAGCCTGTTTATATTGGCATCTTTCATTTAACAATATACATTTAAGTTTCATCCATATTTTTTGTGCTTTGATAGTTCATTTCTTTTTTATTGCTGAATAATATTCCATTGTATAAATGCACCAGTTTGTTTACCCATTCACCTGCTGAAGGACATCTTGTATGTAGCCAACTTTTGGAGGTTATGGCTAAATCTGCTATAAGCATTTGTGCAGGTTTTTGTATGAACATAAATTTTCAAATCAATTGGTTAAATACCTAGAAATGAGATTGCTGGATCATATAAAGAGACTATGTTTAGCTTTGTATGAAACTGCCAAGCTGTCTTCCAAAGGGATCTTAACATTTTTCAATCCCACCACCAATGAATGAGAGTTCCTGATGCTCTCTGCATACACATCAGCATTTAGTATCGTCAGTGTCTTAAATTTTAGTCATTCTAATCAATGTATAGGGTCACTTAAAATTGCTCGGTAACAAATGACGATTATCATCTTTACATATGCTTATTTATCATCTACATGGTGTCTTTGATGAGGTGGCTGTTTTTTTGCATATTATTAAATTGTTCTTTTCCCTTATTGTTGAGTTTTAACAGACATGTTTTGTAAAAGAATATTTTCTCTAAGTCTGTAACCTATCTTTTGAGCTTTCAAAAAAGCAGAGTTTTTAATTTTAGTTAAGTCTAAATTATTATTATTTTTTCTTTCTTTAACATTCTTTTGGTGTTATATGTAAAATCTCATTGCCAAACCCAAGGTCATGTGGACATTTTACTATTTTTTTTCCTTAGCAGTTTTGTAGTATTGCATTTTTCATTTGTATGATCCATTTTAATTAACTTTTGTGAGTTATAAATTCTAAATAAAGCTCTTTTTTTCCCCTTTCATATGAACATCCAATGTGTCAGTACCACTTGTTGAAAGGACTATCCTTTCACCATTGAATTGCATTTGTTCCTTTGTCAGAGATCAGTTGACTATGTTTGTGTGATTCTCTTACTGGGTTTTCTCTGCTGCTCCATTGAATTATGTGTATATACTTTCTCCAATACCAAGTTATCTTGATTACTGTAGCTTTACACTAACTCTTAAAGTGGGGTCATGTCAGTCCTCCAACTATGTTCTGTTTCAGTTTTGCATTGATTTTCCAAGGGCCTTTGCCATTCCATGTAAACTGCAAAGTCAGTTTGTCAATATTTTCAAAATAGCTTGCAGGATTTTGATTGTGATTATGTTGAATCTATAGATAAATTTGGAAACAATTATTATCTTAACAATATTTAATTTTCCAAACTATGATACAGAGAATTTTACTCCATTTATTTGGATCTTTTTTGATTTCTTTCATCAGAGTTTTATAGTTCTCCTCGTGTAAATCTTATACATATTTTGTTAGATTTAAACCTGTTTCATTTTTTATTTTTAATGTAAATGGTGTTATATTTTTAATTTCAAATTTCAATCACTCATTGCTGGTATATAGGAAAGCATATACTTGTTCTTTTATTAAGTTGAGTATCTTTCCCTCTATTCCTATTTTGCTGAGAGTTTTTAATCATTAATAGGTGTTCGATTTTGTCAAATGTATTTTCTGCATCGATTTATATGATCACATATTTTTTTTTCTTTAGGCTGTGGATTAGGTGGATGTTTTTGAGTGTTAAGCCAACCTTGCATACATGGAATAAATCTAGTTTAGCTATGGTGTGTAATTGGAGCTACACATTATTGGTTTAGACCTAGTACTATTTTTTGCAGTATTTTTGCACTGATGTTCATGAGAGATTGGTCTGTAGCTTTCCTTTCTTGTGATGTTTTCATCTAGTTTTGGCATTAGGGTGATGCTGATCTCATAGAAGGAGTTAGTAAATGTTCTCTATGCTTCTATTTTCTGGATGTAATTTTGGAGAATTATTATTATCTCTTCCTTAAATGCTTGGTCAATTCACTAGTGAGACTAAGAGTCAGGAAATAAGTGTGGCTTTCAGTATATATGATTATTAAGAAATTTAGCCCTAATTAACTATTCATAAAATACAATAAGATTTTTCTTTCTTTTTTTTTTGCTTCCCCCACTCCCCAATACAGTAAGATTTTGAACAATGAAAATACACCTCTGAAAATAATCAGTTTTGCTGACAATTTTATGTAATCTTTGTGCATCATTTGTTCCAAATGTCAAATGATGAATTTAGAAATTATTCATATTTTGAAAAGATTGACTAAAAACTAAGAGTTAAATCACCAAGTAAAGAATGCTGCTTTTCACTGATAAGTAGGAAAGCAAGGTCTGAACACTAATGGGAAATGTGGCATAAGTACATTAAAAACTTCAGAAATGCTACTTTCTGGATTCCATTAACACCCTGACTCTGCCATGCTTCAGATATGGTTTTACCTGTGTTTTTCGTCTACTTTAGCTGTAAAATTAATAGTTCCTTAAATACTAGGTTGTTTTTTTTTTTTTTCTGAATTGTGTCTAAACCTAGTGTAGATCATAGATTATTAACTAAGTGGCAATGTCTAGCACAATTCACCAGAGATATTTAAAATAAATACTAAAGATTAAACGATTGCATCACTTATCTAAACTTTTTAATTAAGGAAGTTTAGAACTAGGGAAGGAAAGAAGACAGATTTTACAAAAAAATATATATATACTTGGGCATTGAATGTCCCTTAAAACATAATAAACTATATCTCAAAGAAGCAGTAGAGCACAGTGGCTTTACTAGATGGTATTATTGTGCACATGAGTTGCTCCCTGTCTGTGAGATGGATTTTACTTTCTGCCTCAGTGACTTCGATCTTTGTCATCTGAAGGGCCCCACCCAGTGCGAAGGTAAAGGCAGCCGTGTGAGCCACTCTGAGCAGAGCCTCTCCGAGTCACTGAGTGCCTCAGCCACATCTCTTATTTCCTCGTTTGAGACTAGCAGTGTCCCAAATCAGTCGGGGTCCCAAACAGAAATGACAGGAGAGCTGCAGCTGACCCACAATGGATGGCCACACAACAGGACAGTCAACGTGAAGGACACTGGGAGCAATCTTAATACTCATAATATTTCAGTAAATTATGGTATGTTACCCATTAAAATGATCTTAAGAGAAACACATGAAAACATATTTATAGAGTATTATATAACAAAAATGCAATACAAAATTGAAAATACAAAACTACCATTGTGTGAAATAATTACATTTGGATATGGCTTGAAAAGAAATTCAAAAACAGAGGAACTTTGGCACATTTTACTTTTTTTCCACAATTTTTTTTAAGAAATAAAGAAAACATATATTAAAGATTAAAGAATAGGCAATAGGATATCTTCTCACAACAGTTGACTTCAGCTATCAACACACATACACACACATACATACCATATTTACAGAGTTTCTTTTATATTTCTAAAGGTATCGTTGGGTAAGAATAAATTTCCATTGTCTTCCATATCCACTTTGTTAAAAATGGCACTTGGACAGAAACTGTATTAAAATTTAGCCAGAAGTGTTAGAACTGCAGCAGTGAACAAAATGTACTACTAGAACCATAAATCAAAGTGATACACCATCCCGTCTTCCTACCAGATGCAGCAGGAGAATGAAACCGCCCTGTGTATTAGAACAAGAGGAAAAAGTTACCCACAGAGTCCTCAGACTAGGGCTGCAGCAGACAAAAATGTCCTTCCTGCTGCTATTTTTTAAACATCCGTTCAAATGGAGCCCACATTTCTGTGTCACCACCTCTACAGGTCAGACACCTTAAATGTTTTCAAAAGATCTTTATTTTGGAGTTATAATATTTTATTTATGTGAAAAGGACTCTATTATAACCATCTGGAGTAAAGCTGGAGCTAGTAAAACAAAATCTAAATGATTTGCATTTCTAAACAACATGTATGCATTTTAATGCACTTAAATAAGAAAATAATCTCTGCACTACTTTCCTAGTTAGACATAATTCAAGACAGAGAGTTACTGCATTTTTAAAGGAGTGAACAATAAATCATGCAGCTAAATGAAAACATTTTTATGTACTATGAGATCAATTCACTTGCAAACAGCTTTTTGTTAAACATTTAAAAGAACAGAAAGTCAAATGTCCTTATATCACACCATATTCCCTTTGGGAGGCCACACACAATACACTCATGTCTCCATTTCAGGAAAGCAATACTTGTAGACAGCCAGTCACAGTGATGCTCCGCTAGCCCCATATCCATGGTTTTGTTTCCTACAGTTTCAGTTACCACAGTCAACCACAGCCTGAAAACATTAAATGGAAAATTCCAGGAATAAACAATTCATAAGTTTTAAATTGCACATAGTTCTGTGTATTATGATAAAATTTTGTGCCATCCCACTCTGTCCCTCCTGGGCCGTGAACTATCCCTTTGTCCAGTGGATCCATGAGTCTATGCCATTGGCTCATTAGTCACTTAGGAGCCATGCCATTATCAGATGGACTGCTCCCATATCACAGTGCTTCTGTTCAAGTTGTCTTTGTTTTACTTAATAATGTCCCCAAAGTGTAGTGAAGCTGGCATATTTTTATAATTGTTCTGTTTTATTATCAGTTATTGTTAACCTCTTATTATGCCTAATTTATAAATTGAACAATCATGAGTATGTATGTGTGGGAGAAAAACACAGTTCATATTGGATTCAATACTATCTGTGGTTTCAGGCATGCATTGGGGGTCTTGGAACGTATCCCCCAGGGATGGGGGGCTGCTGTATTCTGCTCATGTAGATACAAGACTCCACTAATTACCCTCGCTTCCCCATTGGCATCACCTATTAGGGGCGTAGATGCATAGCCAACTTCTAGAACTCTCACATGACTCTGTGCCAGGCATTTTGTATGCTACCACAACCTTACCACTGGTTTTTATTTTTATTTTACTTTCCTCTGGATTTTCCCTACTTCTGCCTTGTTTCCATTACTGTCTATATTTTTCTTTTAGTTGCTTCAAGTTAAAGGAACAAATACACCTAAATCTTTTTTTATTATTAAATAATATACAGGAGCCTAGATTTGATTTCTGTGCTCAGTGGCCAGGCCTGGCTTCCTGCACTTGGCCCAGATTATATCCAAATCCTTCCAGTGTAAAAGCGGCCTGGAAAACGGGAGTTACTGTGTGACGTGTGGGAGGCCACAGGAAATCCAGTCTCCTCATTGGGCATCCTTCTAGCATGTCAGGGACAGAATTAACCTCTCCTGGTCCTCCTCTCAGTATAACCAGTTTGGTTACCTGCTTTTCTTCCCAACTCTATTACTATTCCAAGGGCTCAAACAATTAACTGTTCCCTTTCCTAGCCAGTAAAGTCCTCTTTCTGGAACAGTGATGTTATTCGTTGGCATTTCACCAGGTGATTCTTGTGATCAAGATCTAATTAGTCAACAGTGGGGTTCCCTCGAGGCAGCAAAGCCAACCACAGAAACCAAGCTGTGAATGTCCACGCACAGCCCCCAGCCTGCCCCAGTCACCTGTGGTTTCCCTATGACCCTGTTTAGCCTCTCCTGGCCTCCACCAGCTTTTCATGTGTGTCTTGGGTCCAGAAATTTGGCTTTTGTTGGCACACAGCTGAGTCTCCAATGTGTAGATTTAACTGCCTTTTATCATATCCTTGAAGATGGGAGGGAACTGAGCCCAGGAGGCCCCACCAAGTTCTGCTGTCCTGTCGGAAGCTAAACAGATCTGGCCTGGGGGTGGTGTGTCCTTTGCTTTCTTCCCATTCTTGGCCAAACTTCCAGGCCAAACAACACACTGACACGACGGTAAAAGTGAAGCGTGGCCAGAGGACACCTGCCCCTTTGTACTCTGCCCCGGCTTCTCAGGCAAAGGCCAGGGCTACCCAGCAAGGATAGTAAGACCTGACTGCCCCAGAGCACATCCCCTGGCCTAAAAATAGGGTCATCTGTCTCTTAATACCCAAATTACACCAATGCTGAACCCTTCTTGAACAAATTACCATAAAATCTACATTTCCCTGGGGGCTTCCTAAGTGCTCCAGTGACAGTTGAGAGCTCACAGTCTACGAATTACTTATTATGGGTCAACACCTAGACAGATGCAAAAGTTGAGAAAAATCATTTAGTAAGTTTGACAGCAATTTGACCGAGAGTCATTTTATGTGTGTTGAATCTAATCTCTTATGTTCTCCGGGAGAGAGTTGGAACATATTCTACTAAGTGAAGTATCCCAAGAATGGAAAAATAAGCATCACATGTACTCACCAGCAAATTGGTTTCCCTGATCATCACCTAAGTGTGCATTTGGGAATAACACCAATTGTGTATTGGACAGAAGTGGGGGGTAGGGGGAGGGGATGGGTGCATACCTACATGATGAGTGCGATGCGCACTGTCTGGGGAATGGACACGCTTGAAGCTCTGACTTGGGGGGAGGGGGGACATGGGCAGTATATCTAACCAGAACTTTTGTACCCCCATAATATTCTGAAATTTAAAAAAATAATTAGGATTTATCTTGTGTATTTTTGTAATTTTTAAAATCATGCTTCTTGTACTTTTCCATTTTTTTAAGTGTTGATCCACCCATGTTAGGGGAAAAATATAAAGGACAAAGGACTTTGCCACAGATGAGAAGCACAGTGGTGCTAGGCTGACTGTGGGCCGTCCTGCAGTCAGAGCCCTCACCCCGGGGCCTGCGCAGCTGCCCAGAGAACTCTGCAAAGCCCTGGTAGCCTCTCCTTCCCCGAGGTCACCAGATGACTCTTAGTGCTTCGCCCTCTTCCTCAGGAAGGTGCCCAGTTCTTCAATTTTAACATTAGAGGCTTCCCTTCACTTGCATATTTAAATTTACACATGTGAATAAAGAATCCAAGTGTAACCTGCCGTGTCTGACAAATGATGAGGAACACAGACAACACTGTTGCCAGCTCTCACCTTCATCAAGTCAAACATTCCTGTGCTCACATAACTGGCATTTATATGGCTTTTTAAATCTTTCCATACTACAGTATAATTGTTTGCAGTATGTTATCTTAAAGCAGCTCTGACATAAGTGTTATTTTTATCTCAAATATATAAAGAGGAGTCAGGATTAAATGGTCTAAGTAATCTGTTCAGATTCTGTAAATTGACAAAGCCAAGATTTGAACCCATGCAAATGAAAGTCAAATTTCATGCTCATTCCAAAGCCCCAGGATGCCTTTTTATGTATTCAATCTATGCATGTAACTGCCCATTGTACATTTAGATCTGGAATAACCAGCATTTCAAACTGGGCATGTCCAGGACAGAATTCTTTAATGCTTCCTCTGATTCCCACCATTGCAATCTGGTCCCCCTGCCTTCTTCCCCGTTTCAGCAAATGGCATCAGTGAATTCTCACGTGCTCACGTCTGAACTTTGGAGCCAAGCTTGCTTTCTCTCTTTCTCTGATCCCCACAATCAAGATAGCAACAAATAGTTGTTATACTTGAATCTCTTGACTACACTCCTTTCTCTGCATGTCTTTGTAACTATTTTTAGTAGTCAGGGCTCCCCAGAGAACCTCTCTCTATTACAGAACAGAGAGAGATTTTAAGGAATTGGTTCACAAGATCATGAGGACTAGCAAGTCCAAAATCCGCAGGGTAGCCAGCAGGCTGGAGGCCCAGGAAAGAGTTGCGCTGAGAGTCCAAAGGCAGTCTGCTGGAAGATTCCTTCTCCCTCAGGCAAAGGCAGTCTTTTTCCTTTAAAACATTCAACTGATTGGTTGAGGCCTACCCACATTATGGAGGGCAATCTGCTTTACTCAAAGTCTCCTGATTTAAATGTTAATCTTTTCAAAAACATACTTTCACAGCAACATCAAGATGGGTATTTGACCAAATGCCCGGGCAGGAAGTCCAGCCCAGTGGACACACAAGATTAACCATCACAACATTCTCGGCCAAATCTCCATGACCTCTCCTTTCCCTGCTACATCTTCTACTCGAATCCTCCTATAAAGCCGCCTTCTCACAGCAGAGAGGCCTTTTAAAAAGGTAAGATCCCAGATGTTAAACTTCGTTAGCTTCCCATTGCTCTTAGAACAAAATCTGGGCATCCTTCCCAAGGTCTACAGGCCACCTGACTTGGGCCCACCTGACCCACTGGCCGCATCCCCCATCCCTTTAGCCTCATTGTTTTCCTGTCTGTCCCTCGAACTGGGGGTCCAAGCCATTGTCTCCATCTCCAGGTTCTTCACATGATTGCCTCTCCTCTTTCAGATCTGAGCTCAACTGGCATCACCCCAGAGAGGCTTTCTGTAGCCTCTTTAATGATTTTTATGCTTTTTGTTTTGTTTTGTTTTCTGGGCCCTGTATTAGACTATAACCACGAGAGCAGGGCTGTGTTTATCTTTCATGAGCACCGAGCAGATATTCAATGCACACTTGTTAAAGGATGGAGCGTGCATGTGCTCCCATATTTATTCTGGTGTTTTTGGTGTCGACCTGAAATCTTACCTGGTAATGGCAGAGGCAAGAAACAGTTAAATTCGCCCATCGTCTGCCTATAACTTTCTGAAGCAGTTTTTCACGTATACCTGACAGAGTTATGGAAGGGGAATCTGATGGCCAGGAGTGAATTAGGTACCAAATGGGTACTTGAAATGTAGAAACCTATCAGTCAAAGTATGCTGGAGGCTCCTCTTGATTCCAGAAAATGAAAAGTTTATGAGCTTCATGTCTTGGAATCTTTAAAGACCTAAGGGTATTTTTTGAAGTATGGTTTTAAAAGAGCAGAGCCATTTTAACTCCCTGATTAAGTCAAATGTTACAAACATAACCATGTTACCTGTAGCCTCTATTGATTAAAAAATGAATTCAAAGCTTATTTCAACAACTTTAACTATAGATTTTTAGCTGCTGTCACTTATAGAGAAAACTTTCTTTTGCCACAAGGTATAATGAACACTCTCAAGAAAAGTGTGGAAAAGTGGGAAGATATTACCTTGGGAAAATGACACCACAAAATAGAAGAAGTAAATCAAAAAATAGTTATTATGACATAGAAGTTTAACAGCTGCTAAACAAGTAGTGGGGAAATCGTGACATTTTAATATAAAAAGTAATCAAATATTTTTTTCCTTTTACCTATGAAGTAAAACTTATCAAAGGACATGTATTTAATTCTCACACTTGTACCACAAAACAAGATTATTTTGTCAATGATTTTGACATGCAAAACTCTATTCTTACAAAGTCTTGCAAAAATATTAGCATCTTCCAAGCACAGAATTATGTGAAAATGAAAGATATCTTCAGGTTTTAGACATGTGATTTCTTCTTACAGTCCTATCTTAATTAGGTATGAAATAAGTCTCAAACCTCAGGCCCCTAATTGACAACTAAGCAAGCTGTGAAGGGTTCTAATGACGGATACAGACATAGTGTTAGGGCTGAATCCATAAGGCAAAGAAAGATCTGCTTCTGAAGCAGAGGTAGGCAGGTGGACCTGAAATGCCCAGGAAAAAGAATCACATTCACTTTGGGTTATTATGGGAAACAAGTGCCTGTGAGCCTCCTAGAAAATGCCTGAGGACTTTTATCTCCTTTTCTCCTTCCTTTTTTTCTGCCACTCTTTCTGTATGCATTTGTGGAATGCCCACAAAGCTGCAGGAATTGTGCTAGACACGGGAAGTAAACATGAATAGGACAAGGTGTCTGTTTGACAGAGCATGAGTGTAGTGGGTCAGGCTGACAGGTAAACATTTAATTGAAACTTGCTTGTGCTGTAGGTAATGGTAGGCCAGATGATTTGGATCAACTGTTCTGATGAAGGTCTTTAAAGATACTTGCAAAAATATGTCTCAGATATTTTACTGAAGGCATTAGAGTGCTAATAACTTCTTTAAGAAACAGCTAACCCAAATCCAGGAGAAAGAAGAGACTCGGGATCTCAAACCCAGTGTTTGCAGTTGTTCTTCCCTGTGCCACTGGGGTGTCTGAAAGGACAAGTGGCTGGATGGTGAATTCACAACCCCGAAAGTGTAGGGGAAAATTCAGGATCCCCAGTGAACAGGCCCCTGGAGAACGTCCCACCCTTTGAGATGGAAGCAGAAGTGAAAGCTCCTCACAGAAGGAGCAACTTGACTTAATCATCTTTCTTCCTGAAAATGGACGACGGTAACAACACAATGAAATTTCGTCCTGGAAAAAGAAAATAAAATCCTCTCTGAAAAAATACAGCATCATCCTAGATTTGAGGTTATTTTTTTTTTACAAACAATATTTCAGATACATAATTTAATGGAACACAACTAAATACAACCAGACAACAACATGTGGCTTCTGGTCTGGCTTAGAAGGTAAGGGGCTTAGAAGTCCTCACTTCATTCTATTAATAACAACAAGTAAAATACTGAACAAACCAATATATCGGCAGCTCTTCATAAATCCAGCAGTGGAGTGAGGCCATAGGGCAAACTGCCACCCCCAATATTGGAGAGACAGATGGAGGGATACAGAGAGTCACAACTTACCAAAGCAGAAAACCACAAGCAGAAACACCCTCGGGAACTAGTGCGGAGGCAGAGAAACCTGAATTGTAGTTGAGGGATTGCCGGAGGCTCAGTGTGGGCAAGTCTGAGAGAGAAAACTCCAGGGGGACCCAGTCATAGGAAGACTCCCACACTTTTGTGAGTTTTAGCTCCTGTACCTACCTGGTTATCACAGTGAATAGTGGAGAAAAATCCCCTCGTGCTTACAGTAGGGGTAGGGGAGAAGGAACCATTCTGAAATACACCAGAGCATCTTGTTCTTAACAAGGTCTGCCCTTAGGAGGAACTACTCAACTAGAAGCTGACCTGCTGGGGTTTTATCAGAGCCTATCTGACCTAGGGGAAGGGAAATACCCAACTTTAGCCATCCCTACCCTTCAACATGGGAGAAGGGAAATACCCAATTCATGCCCGCTCTAGCCATCCTGTCCCAATTGGAGGGTGGGGGAAACCCTGAGAAGCACTGGTAAAGTTCAAGGTCAGAGACACAGGCTCACCAAAAGACTAAGACCTACACAAATGACTCTAGAATACTCCCCCATCCCCATTCCTTTCCACCACATCACTAAAGGCCTATTTGCTGCAATTCCTTTTTCCTAGTATATTATTCTACTTTTCAGTAAAAATTACAAGGCATACTAAAAGGCAAAAAAAAAAA
>JAQIFY010002214.1:0-13516 GCA_028533085.1 Varecia variegata | reverse complement strand
TTTTTTGTAAAGAAAGGATCTTGTCATTGTTGCCCAGGCTGGTGGTCTCGAACTCCTGGGCTCAGGTGACCCTCCTGCCTCAGCTTCCCAAAGTGCTGGGATTACAGACGTGAGCCGCCGTGCCCAGCCCTTACCTATTATTCCCAATGCCACTTCAGTTACGAGGAAACCTAAGCACGTAAGTACGGAGAAGTTAAGTGCCCACCCCAGGTTAGCACAACCGGGGGGTAAGAGAGCTGGACTTGCAGCCAGGCAGCCCGACGTCAGAGGCTGCACAGTAACGGCTGTGCCGTGCAGCCTCTCTGGTCATTCATCCATTCACTCAGCAAATGTGAAGCTTCCAGGTGTCAGGCACCGTTCCATGCTCATGGGAGACAGCAGGGACCAAATCAGACGACAATTCCCGATATCATAAAACTTCCAGTGGAGTCTGAGAAGCCGTGGACGGGTACCATCGGTGGCAAAACCCTACCCACCCCGCTGGTGGTGGCTGTTTTGCCTGCAGACATCTTATCTGTCATCCCAACTTCCACGGAGAAATTACCCTTCCTAATGGATACCAATACAGTCTGTTAAGATTTTACTCGAAGCGACCGGCTCTCCCCTCGCCAAGCCAGGCCGAATGTTCCTGCTCCGGGATTTGAATCTTCGGACCAATAACACAAAGATTCAAAATGGTTGGAGCTCACCCATTCCAGGGCGGCTCTCGGACAAAACTATTGAAGAATTCTTTGTCCCCAGACAGCCACGTCTGTCCTGCTTCCTGCCCCCTGAGGAGCCTTGTTCTGATTTTGTCGCTTCTGTGAGCATTCTGATACCTTCCTAACACATGCCTGCGTGCGGGAGGTGGAGAATGGTTCTGAAGCCTGTGAGGACGAGGCTCAAACTGCAAGTCTGGGTCCAGGGGGAGAGACTGGTGGGAAAAAGTAGATTGAAGTGGTGTCTCCTA
Organism: Varecia variegata; assembly: GCA_028533085.1. Lineage (NCBI taxonomy): Eukaryota > Metazoa > Chordata > Mammalia > Primates > Lemuridae > Varecia > Varecia variegata. Next base: position 12,567 of record JAQIFY010002214.1, on the reverse strand, counting down.
ATTGTATGCACCAACTTCATCTCCAGACTCTTGATAGGAATGACTGTTTCCCTAACCTTATGGAAAGCGTTAAACAAAACCAGGTTTAAGACTCTTTCTTCAAACCATATTGTTGTACTGAAACCTTTCTGCACAGAAATTCCAAAGCCAACCTTGAAATCAGCTTTTAAAGCAGAGGCCAACGTACCCCGGCGCTGGCTAACAGAACTGGGACGAAGACACGAAACTGTGCCGAAACCCAGCGGTCAGGGCTGAGCCTGACCCAGAGCCGGGCCAGCTGCACGTGGCCCAGAAAAGGCAGATTCCCGTCCCCCATCCCCCATCCCAGACCCCCTGGATCAAAATCTCTGGAGCGGGGGAGCTGGGCTCTTCATTGTCGCATACGTGCCGAGGATTTCGAGGCTCGCTGAAGTTTGACAACCGTGTTCGTCCGTGCTGGGCTGGAGCCTCACAATGGTGTTTGTCAAAGTTTACTGCACAGACTTGTGGTCCTGCTGAAATGCATGTTCTGATCCAGAAGGTCTGGGCGGAGTTTGAGACTCTGCATTTCTAGCACGTTCCCAAACGATGAGGCTGAGATGGGTCACAGAGTCTGGGTGGGGCGCGGCCTGGAGCAGCCGCAAGGCTCAGACCCAGAAGAGAGGGTGTGAAGCAGACAGGCTGACAGCTCATCCCTTGGCAAAGTGACAGAATGAAATCTCGGAGCCTGCAGAACCGGCAGCTTCCCACCCCCGCGGTGCCCCCATCCTCCTGCTTAACCTGAGCAGCTCCGACGGCACCAAAGCAGCCAGTCCATTAGTGAAATCCCCAAATCGCTGCTCTGCCTGTTCCATTCCCTCCGATTCCGGGATCCGCACTGCAAGATGAAACGGAAACAAAGAGGTGATTCTGGAGTTCAATCTGATGAAACTGGGTGCTTTGTTGTTAATTAGGGTGCAGAGAGCTCTTTCGGTAGGCCACGGAGTCTGTGCAGATAATAGCTTCCTGTTTACTGTTCCCATAAAAACGACTTCTCATTGTGAAAATAAAAGTGCCTAAAAAGCTGACCCAGGCAGTTTCCGAATGACGAACGTAACAGAGTCCCATTGCTCTGAAGAGCTTGTGAATATTTAATGACTGGACGGGGCCCTTCCCTGTCTGTTCTCGGATGCCCTCGATGACGATGACAGTCCAGGTTATGCCAAGCGGGCACGTATTACAGACGACACACTGTCCCAAGGCCTGGCCAAGAAACGTAGAAATTCAGCCTCTGCGTACAGTTCAGGGAGACTCGCAGGATCCACCCCATTGTTGGATTTATTTGTTTAACGGAAGACTGTGTGCAAATCCCTGTCCCGTGTCCTCTGCAGGACACCCAGAAATGAAGGTAGAGTTCCAAAGGGTCAGGCGTAAACAACTTCATTCAAAGCTTCATTCAAACTGAGTCACACTCAACATGGATGTGCTTTTTGGGAAGAGTCGTTTCCACTCCAGATTTCAGTGTGTGCCGCTCAGCATAAAACAGGTCTGTGAGAGCCGCCGTGATGGCTGTTTATCTAAGGCAAAGCTCTACTGAATTATTTTATAAGTGTGAGCAGCCTTTGCAGGGATGAGAGGCAGGAGCTGGGAGAGGCACCTGCCTCAGGGCCTCTTCTCCCCTACATACAAACCCAAAGTCTGAAAACCTCTGCTTTATGCTGGAATTGTTTCTAAAATAGCGATTTCCAAGTCATATAAGTGACACTAAAAACCACTGAAGACTATGAGTCGAGCACCACATGCAAATTCTTCGTGAGTGGGCTCAGCTGTGGAAGGACGTTGGGCAGTGATCAGAGAGACTATGGGATCGTCAGGCAGTGCAGAGCAGGACCATCCTGGAGAGGGAGGCGGCGAAGGACGTGTTGACACGCGGTGCAGGGAAGGAGGGGTAGGACGAGACCTGCAGAAACGGGTCACCAGCACCATGGAAGACTGGAGAAGGACGTAGAGGCATCGGAGATAACGTCACCTCCCGGGACAGGCCTTCCCAGGCCAAGGTACCAACCATAACCCCCGGCCCCAACGTAGAATTCTCCCTTTGCTCTGCTGTCTTTTCTTCATATTGCGTATTACCATGTGACATTATTTTATGTGTCTTGAGTATGTATGTGTTTATCTTCTGTTTTCAATTAGAACCCAAGACCCAGGATGCCAGGAACCTGCTCTCAGAGTTCACTGCTTATCCCCGAGCCTAGAGCAGAGCCTGGTAATAGTTAAGTGGTCAACAAAGTATTTGTTGAACAAACTAACGAATGAAACCGATAAAGAGGTTTGAAGAGGGAAAAAGATGGAATGATGGCCGGGCGCGGTGGCTCACTCCTGTAATCCTGGCACTCTGGGAGGCCAAGGCAGGAGGATTGCTCGAGGTCAGGAGTTCGAGACCAGCCTGAGCAAGAGCGAGACCCCGTCTCTACTAAAAATAGAAAGAAATTATATGGACAGCTAAAAATATATAGAAAAAAATTAGCCGGGCATGGTGGCGCGTGCCTGTAGTCCCAGCTACTCGGGAGGCTGAGGCAGGAGGATCGCTTGAGCCCAGGAGTTTGAGGTTGCTGTGAGCTAGGCTGACGCCACCGCACTCACTGTAGCCCGGGCAACAAAAGCAAGACTCTGTCTCAAAAAAAAAACCAAAATGCAGTCTAAACATTGTAAAGTGTTTGTGTGCATTGGAATGAAAGAACCAAATCTCAAAGAGAAAAACTGGGCCCTGGATTCTGGGTAAAAGAGCTGCAGACTCAGAAACCCGCCATCTCTCCCAGCCAGGGCTGCAGAAAATGGCCCTGGGCAGGCTTCCTTGCCCTTCGTGCCCACTGGAACCTTCCGTGCAATGTCACACTGGAGGGAGATGCACCCAGTGTCAAGAAAAGGGGGAGAAAACAGCACGGGGGGAAAGCTTTATAACTGTAAGAACCACGTAGCTCCAAAAGAGAATTGGCTGAGCACCCCTCCCACCGCCCCCTTGTCCCCGCAAACAGTGTCCCCTTGTTCGCACCGTGCTTATTTCAGAGAAGACAAAGGCTCAGCTGTGAGCCGCGGTTGCGGGCACACCCCAGCGCTCCTTTTACCAAACGTCTGGGTGCCGGCAGGAGCGAGGCTGAAGGGGCCGCTTTAGGCAAAGGACAAAGTAGCAACTTGTGACTCCACCAAGAAGAGAACACAGCCCACGTCATCTTCTCCAGCAAAGACCTCGATGACATTTGTCCTGGGCTGGCGTGTCCCGACTGCCTGGGATTAACCTTCTTCAGACCAACAGTCTGTGCACAGAGTAGAATGTTTCTTTCCTGAAAACTAAATTCAAGCGCAGGTTAATCTGTGATAAGGGTGGTCACCTCTGAAGAAGGAAGGCAGAAAGTGAGGGACATTTACTTGTTATTTTACAAAACCTTAAGAAATGGTGAACTTGGTTTCATTTAGTGTGTTGGCTTTCTTTTTTGGTTCCATCTGGTACGTTCGAAGATGTTATTTTATTGAATTACAAAGTGTTTGGGAAGGATGTGGCTAATGAACACACAGCACATCGACGGTTTGAGAAGGTCTGTCCATTCTGGTGATTTCAATCTTGAAAAGGAGCCAGGTGGGCGACCTGAGACCAACGAGGATAGTGATGAGCTGAAAGCTGTAGTGGAAGCGAATCCATCTCCACCTATGCATGAACCAGCAGCAAGGTTTGGCGTTGCTATTCCAACCATTGGAAACATTGGAGCATTTGAAACAAACAGGCAAGGTAAGGACGCTGGACAGATGGGATCCGGGTGAATTAAATGAGCGTCAGGAGAGGAATCATCTGGAAGGCTGCCTTTCTCTTCTGTTACGACAGTAAGATGAACCAGTTCAACACCGTATTGTTACATGTGATGAAAAATGGATTTTTTTTTTCACAGTCACAAATGTTCAGCACAATGGCTGGATAAAGATGAAGTGACAAAACTCAGTCCAAAACCGAATGTTCATCAAAAAAAGCTAATGGTGTCTGTCTGGTGGTCCGGCGCTGGCATTATCCACGACAGCTTCATGAAACCTGGTCAACAGATCACAGCGATGTCTCCTGCAACCATCTGGATGAAACGATGAGGACGCTTGGGATTAAGCAGCCGAGATCGGTCAACAGAGACAGGCCAGTCCTCCTGCAAGACAACACTTGATCACATGTCACACAAACAACGCTGCTCAAACTGCAGAGGCTGGACTTGGGAACTCTCTGTCGTCCACCGTATTCACCAGACCTTGCACCAACTGACTCCCACTTCTTCCAGCCTTTGGACCACTTCTTGCAAGGACAAACATTCGATTCTCAACAAGCTGTGGAAAACGCCTTTAGAGATTCCATTGCCACTGGCTCTCCAGACTTCTTTGCTGTTGGCATCAACAAGCTACCGTTAAGATGGCAACACTGTGTCAATAGTTTGGGCTCATTCTGTGATTAATTGTACTGCTTCTTGTTTGAGATATAATAAGCTACACTTTTGATTCAAGATAGGACATTGCATATTTAATTACCTAATGTTTAGGGATAAAATGTTGTGAAAATGGATCAATTAAAAAACAGAACGAAGCCAGGTGACTCACACCTGTAATCCCAGCACTTTGGGAGGCCAAGACAGGAGGATCACTGGAGGCCAGGAGTTCGAGACCAGCCTGGGCAACATAGTAAGACCCCCATCTCTACAAAAAATAAAAAGAATTAGACAGGCATGGTGGTGCACGCCAGCTACATGGGAGGCTGGGACATGAGGATCACTTGAGCCCAAGAGTTTGAGGTTACAGGGAGCTACAATTGGGCCACTATACTCCAGTCTGGGAGACAGAAAGTGACCCTGCCTTTGAAAAAAAAAGAAAACAAAACAGAACGAGAAAGAGAGAGAAAGGCAAAATCTATCTTAATAATTGTAAATCTAGATGGTGGGTATACAGGTTTTCATTGTATTATTATTTCAATTTTTCTTTGGCTTTAAATTGAAAAAACAAAATTGGGAAATAAATATCGTAGAGCTCAACCTACAGTATACTATTTTCTCCTTTTGGAATGCAGAAGGGGGCTGGTCTACTTCCAGAGAGTTAATTCAGTGTTAGAATGGTTATAAAGTAGTGGAAGTCCTCCTGGAAATGCCCAACTTAGGGGTGAGGTTGCCATTTGTAACTTTCAGCTCCTGCTTTACCCAATCTTACCCCCTTTTATTTCTTCTTTTTCCCCCAAGTTGCTGCAGGGAGGGAGCGTGGAAACAGTCACATTCTACAAGAGTGTGTGACATGTCACAGAACTGTGGCTTGTGGCCGTGTCCAGAGCTCTGCCCCTACATCCTTTCTGGGGAGGGTCTCCCAGATGGTGGCATTGCCACTGTCCTCGTCAGCGTTTTGAGTCTCCTCCTCGTGTGGGGAGTGTGGGAAGTCTCTCGTAATGGGGTGACAGAGGTGAAACTGCCAAAGGTGACAGAATCATCTGTGCACACAGTTCTCCTGTCTCCGGTTTCCAGTCCTGGCTCTTTTATCTTCCTCCTCTTTCTGGCACAACCCAGACTCCCCTCGGGGGCATTTCCGGAGGGGAACCCGTGCTCGGTCACTCCGCCTTTCTGTTTCCTTCCCCTTTCCCTTGGCAGTCACAGAACCTTGCCTTGAAAATTGTTCAGTGGGGGACAGGGTGGCTGGCAGTTGCAAATAAGTACATTGAAACCTCATGAAAACTGGTATTAATTTAGACCGTTGTATAAATGTGTCCCAAAAAACAATGTATTCGGAAGGGAAAGACCGATAGAGTGCTGTTTTGAAAGAACATAGCTAATATAATAATAATGAATAAGTATTAGAGTATAGCTAATACAATAATAATAACAACCATAAAAGCATCATGCATGTGAAAAAACATGGGCTTTGCAGCTATGTAGACCAGAGCTGAACATTGGCTCCGCCTTCTACAAAGTGATCTTGGACAAATTTCTTAACTTCTCTGAACCTCAATTTCCTTATCTACAAAATGGAACAAACAGTACCTGCTTCTCGTCAGGGCAAAATGTCGAAATAACATTTTTTCTTCCTGGTTGAGAGGGTTCTAGACCTCTGAACATTGATCTGGTGTAACTGCTGAGCTCAGCTTAAAGCGATCCTTGATATTCCAGGAGAACGATTGAGTACACAGCCAAAATGAGAGAAAAGGGGCAGGTAAGTTGTTCCCTGAGGGTCAAATGCAAAGTGCCTCTTTGAAATCTTGTATGATTCAAATCTATACAGGTACTATCAGTGCTGCTGCTTTTTCTTTTTTTTTTGAGACAGAGTCTCGCTCTGTTGCCCGGGCTAGAGTGCCGTGGCGTCAGCCTAGCTCACAGCAACCTCAAACTCCTGGGCTTAAGTGATCCTCCTGTCTCAGCCTCCCGAGTAGCTGGGACTACAGGCATGCGCCACCATGCCCGGCTAATTTTTTCTATATATATTTTTAGTTGTCCAGATCATTTCTTTCTATTTTTAGTAGAGACAGGGTCTCACTCTTGCTCAGGCTGGTCTCGAACTCCTGACCTCGAGCGATCCTCCCGCCTCAGACTCCCAGAGTGCTAGAATTACAGGCATGAGCCACCGCGCCCGGCCTATCAGTGCTTCTTGAACTTGAACTCTAATGTGGAGAAGAATCACCTGGGGCCCTTGTTATGCTGCAGACTTGGATTCCTTAGGTCTGGAGTGGGGCCCTACCTAGGTCTGGACTCTGGTCTAGCTACCAGGGGAGGCGGAGGCCCTGCAGTGAACCACACCTGAATACCTAGCGAGGCCCCCAGGGTGCACGTTAAGGAACCAGAGATTTCTGCAGATTGGGAACGTCTAGGATTTCCAGGCTCTTTCTGATCTCTCTTTATTCTCGTTCTTCTTCTGGAGCAGCAACTCACTTAGCATCCCCATTTTTCGTTTTCATTCTACTAATGGTGATGCTCCTTTCACCACTCTTTAAGGAAGTCAAACTCCTCTTCAAAATGAACTGACAATATGGTCAGCTGCCAGCTGAAACCTCACTAAAGAATTAAATAAAACTGTGAGCTTGGCCAGGCACGGTGGCTCACGCCTGTAATCCCAGCACTCTGGGAGGCTGAGGTGGGTGGATCGCTCGAGGTCAGGAGTTCGAGACCAGCCTGAGCAAGAGAGAGACCCCATCTCTACTAAAAATAGAAAGAAATTATATGGACAGCTAAAAATATATAGAAAAATTAGCTGGGCATGGTGGTGCATGCCTGTAGTCCCAGCTACTTGGGAGGCTGAGGCAGGAGGATCGCTTGAGCCCAGGAGTTTGAGGTTGCTGTGAGCTAGGCTGATGCCACGGCACTGTAGCCCGGGTAACAGAGCCAGACTCCATCTCAAAAAAAAAAAAACAAAAAAGAAAACCGTGAGCTTCTCTGCAGACACAAAGGAATGAGAGAGGAAGCTTGGCAAAGACGTGTCCCCTAAAGGTGGGCAGGGGACTTACAATCGCGTGTCATCAGTGAAAGTGGAAGGGGAGAAGCAAACAGGCACAGAGGGAACCGCTGAGCACGTGAATTCTGGATCTGTCCTGGGGCCTTTTTATTCCGTCCCTCTGGCCCACAGGCCAGCACTGAGCAGAGCCTTTTCCCGAGAAGACAAATGCTCCTTCGGGAGTGACCAGAGGCCCAGGACTTGCCCGGCAGGTTCTCCACAATTCAAGGCCTTCTATTTCCAGTCCCAGTCGCCAGGAGGGCCCAGAGACTTTGAACTGCTGATTTAGCAGATGTTTACAGTTAGTTGGTGAGGCGTTAATGTGAAAGAATTGGCTAAATTTCTCACCTGCAATCACCAAAATAGTTTTGAGAGTAAAAAAAGAAAAAACCAACCAAAGCAGCAAACACTTTTTGAGAGTCTATTAAAACCAAAGAATTAGGTTAGGGAGTATGGAAAATCAAATGGAATGAGACATCCCACTGCCTTCAAGGAGTTTTAATACTATTAAAGGAGATGAACAAATTTTAAAAGCCACAAGACATGAATAAATGCTGTGAAACGAGAAAGAAAGTGCCAGCAAGCAGAGACTGGAATGATGCAGCCCATTAAACCAGAGCCTGTGTGTGCTCAGCGGGTAACTCAGGGCGTGTTCTGGAAATGCCTAAATATTGCTGAAGAAATAAACCAGTAAGTGAGAATGAGTAAGTGAATGTAGGACAAGATTTTAATTTCTTAAAATAACTAAGCCCATTTTTGCCTGTTTCCTTTTTTTTTTTTGGTTTGGCTTTTAACTGATTATTGTCTGCTAGGATTTCACAGGCCACACACAGCTCACTGCTTTGCATTCCCCTGATTGACAGCAGTTGGGCCCTTAGATTGTAAGCCACCCCTCACCCTGCTCTTGGTGGATGTTTTTGGGGTGCATATTGTGTCTTGGTGTGTGCATCTGCTGGGAATTTCCCTCCGCTGTCAGCGGACATCCTGAGAGGAGTACTGTAGGTTTAGAAACAACCGGTACCAATTTTCTAACTGAGAAAAAAAAGACAAGTATCATGGACTGAATGTTTGGGTGCCCTCCAAAATTTGTAATATGTTGAGATCTAATTTTCCAATGCGATGGTATTTGGAGGTGGAGCCTTTGGGAGGTAATTAGGTCACGGGGCCCTCATGAAGAAGAGACTCCAGAGAGCGATAAGAAAAGACCCCTGAGGACCCTTGTAAGAAGGGGCCCCTCCGAGAGCTCTCTTGCTTCTCCCAGTCATGGGAGGATGCAGTGAGAAGTCTGCAGTCTCAGGAGACGACCCTCACCAGACCCCAGCCACGCTGGCACCCTGACCTCGGACTTCCAGCCTCCAGAACTGTGAGAAATAAACTTTTGCTGTTTATAAACCACCCAGTTTATGGTATTTTGTTGTAGCAGCCGAAACCGATTAAGACAAGGGGGAAGAAGAAGGAGTTATATATAAGATGGCCTGGGGAAAGGTACAGTGGCAGCAAACAGCCCTTCTGGAACAGAACCTGCAGTCCGCGGCCAGCCTTGCCCCCGAGCAGGGTGGACAAGGGCCTGTGCTCATCTCAGCTGGAAGGCGCTTGACTGCACGCCATGCTCAGTTGCACCTCCCTTTACTAACATATGCAACCGGACACAATAATATTCTGGGTACTAGAAAGTGAGAAAGACGCTGTTCAAGTTTATATCATTGTATTTCAGAGCTTACGCAGTGCCCTAGTCAATTAGCATTTATTGAGCACCTACGAAGGACTCCGTCAGTGCCCTACTTAACAGTGAGTGCCTGTGAATGGTCTTTCATTGTGACTGTGTTTGAAGAGCTTCACTATTTTGCTGTTGTTTTTCCCCAGCAGTTTAGAGATCATTGGTTTATTACAAAAGAGAGACACGGAAATTTTCTACATGATGCAAGATTTCCGAACGTCAGTGGGATGAGCTTCCTGTCGATGCCATTTCAACAGTGATTTATTTCAGGCTACACTTTCCAAGAATGTGGCCAGCTCTAAGTCAGAAATGACCCTTGTCATCGACAAGTACTTTTGGTGCCTCCACGTTCTGGGAGAAGAACGTGCTCTCCGACTTGCGCACTAAATGGCGGACCCTCTCGGCCCTTTGCAGCCCGATCCACCAGCCACGGCTGTCGCCCGCCGCGCTCCTCCTCGAGCTCTTTCTGGAAGCACGGAGCCCCCTTCGGTTGCAGTTTCCGCTTCACTCCTTTCAGCAACGCTCGGTCGGAAACCGGAAGAACTTTCCAAACTCGTCCCGCCGTGGCTCGTGCTCTGCTGTCGCGCGGCCGCCGCGAGCCGGGACCCCGCGGGCCACCATTGTGGGGGTGACAAGGATCGGGACACCAGGCCTGGCCCTGTCTCCCGGGATCCCAGCCTCGCCAGCGTGCAGGAGTTCGGGTATTTGACCCTGCACAGCTGGCGGCGGAGTGTGATCCCTCATGGTGGAGGTGGGACCTACTGGGAGGTGTTTGGGACACGGGAGGGGACCCTGCATGGCGGGCGTTGCCCTCTCTCGCCCGCTGTCTCGCGGCGTGACGCACACAAGATGGCCGCCCTTCGTCTTCCGCTGTGACCGGAAGCAGTTTGAGGCCCTCACCGGAAGTGGGCGCTGGTGCCGTGTTCTACGCCACCTGCGGACCCGGGAGGCAGGTAAACCTCTTGTCTTTAGAAATAGGCCGGCCGCAGGTATCCCTTTCTGGCCACACAAGTGGACTGAGGCGGAAACTGGACTGAGACAGTGCGAGGAAGGTCACTTCCTGGTGGACCAGGAACCTTGGAACGCACAGAGGGCCGTGAGAAGAGACGCCCAAGTTTCCAGGTGCCACAGGTGAAATACCGCAGACAGGATTACCCGGTTTCTTGGTCTCGCGATAGCAGGTAAGAGGGGCCTTCAGAAGTCCAGTGCAAGATGCCCGACGAAGTCCAGACGGAAGTCAATGATTTGGGCTTTGTAGTTGTCCGATGTGATCTGGCTCTGGGTGTTTCCAAGCGAATTTAGAGGCCGATGTGGTTAATTAACACTTTGGCTGCACCTGTGTAAATAATCTGTGTGTGTGTGTGTGTGTGTGGTCGATAACCCTCTTTGAAAAAAAAAAAATAACAACGTTGGAGAAAAATTTGTGAAGGACTTTGCAATGGGCAAGCAAAGAAAAGATTTTGATTTCCAGTTGTCCTTTCAATGACATGCGAGGTGCTACCTGGTGTAGCTCTCAGGGTTTATCTCATTCTGTAGGGTCTGTGCCTTTCGCAGTAAGCTGTTTTGCAGCTCTGTCAATTGTAGAAGATTGATGGTGATGCCCACAATTCCTGCTCACAGACATGTAAATGAATTTTGTAACGAGGAATGCAGTTGGTTCCACCATACAGAGAAGGCCAGTTTCGCCTCTACTGGCAAATTCATTTCAGCATTCCTGATTGTCACTGTATGTGTCTGTTCGTTGAAGTCTCCTTTGAACTGTTTTTTATATCTTACTGGTTGCTTCGTGAATTAGTGAAATAAGATATTCAATACATGTTCCTTTTACGTTTGGATAAAGTTCATGATTGCATTCCTTTTCAAAAATTATCTTTTGATATAGAAATAATAAGCTAAACTCGGTGTCAGATATTTTACTATATTAGCAATGGAGACAATAGATTGGCAATCGGAGACAAGTTTATAATTAGAAAAGAGGTGTTTTGTGTACAAAATAAATATTAAAACTTTATCCATTAGAGCTGATAACTTTAAATATGGCATGTGACTATCAGATTTCCTTGAAGCATGGTAGTTCTAACTCAGAGAACAGTTTGGCATTTTTATATTGTTGTTCTATCTCAGTGGTTGTCAATAGAAACTCTTTTGATAAAGAAGCAGAAACTTTTCCCCCACCCTCTTAGATTCAACGACTCGATTCATAGGACTTTTTTCCTATTTATTTTGTGTGCACGTGGGAACTTCACAGAAGAGAATTTAAAACCCATAGAAGCGGTAATGGCTAGGAACTTATATACCATTTAGACAAAGGGTGATAAATTGTGGAGAAGTGAGTAGAGGAAGGAGAAGGGATTTGAGCTTGTAGGGGTGCTAAATTGTGGGAAGGTAAATATATGAGGGTAGCTAATAGAAGATAAGGGTTATTTTAGTAAGATTTGTTTGTGTGACTCATCTCAGTGCTGACTTTTTATCTCCTGTGTTAAGAGTCGGCTCCTCTTCCTGGTATGGGAGACAGTGGGGGCCACCTTTACACAAAGGAAGATTTATGCCTTGCTGTCAGGCAAAAAGGGGAAGGGCAGAGAGTTCCTCCTGTATCTGCTGTTTCTCAATTACCTTCAGCGCAAAATAATCCATATGTCAAAGTGGCATATTCTGATCCCCTTCACTGACATTCCCTTCGACATCATCATTTATGCCGGCTCCCTGGTAGCCCTGTGATATTTAAATTATTTCTCCTGGGATAATTGCTGAAGATCCTCTTAGCAGCTGTCAGAGCCAGGTCTGGATTTCTGTGTGGCTGAGCTGCCTCCTTTATTATCTTATCACTTCTAGTTCTCGAGATTTCCTGCCGTTAGGGATCTACAAAGACTATCTAGATTGGATCAGAACGGTTGCTTTAGGCAGGGTCATTTATCTTTGGCTCAATCTTAAGAGGACTTGGAGAATAATGTGAGAACCAACCCTATTTGATTTTTGACATGTGTAGAGTGGTTCTAATACAGATGTTCTTAATCACTATTCCATACTGCACCTCCCGGTACTAATAGGGAGTGGTCTCTCATGTAGTAATGGAAGAAAAACAAGGTGCAGAACAGGGTCTGCAATATGCTACTTTATGTGTAAAAAGGGAAGGAGATATGTCTATAGTAGAATTTGCTTTTATATCCTAAAAATAATTTGGAAGGATATATCTTCAGACTAAGAAAAGTTGGGAACAAAGCTGGGCATGTGAGAGACAAGGATGGAAGGGAGATTTGGAAAGTACATGGCATTTTCTCCTTTTTGCTTTTTGCACCTGTGACTATATCATCTACTCAAAAAACAACCATTTTTCAAAAAACTAAAAAAAATTAAAAAAAACAACAACAATACAGTCCATGCACCTTTTCTTTTTTTTTTTTTTTTTT
>JAQIFY010002213.1:0-13517 GCA_028533085.1 Varecia variegata | reverse complement strand
GGAGGCAAATAAATGATCTGGGTAATAATAAGCTCAGCCAAACATTACCTGAACACCAGTAGGGTAACCTTGGGAGAATTTAAGGGAGCAAATGTTCTCTGTAGATTGGGTGTTGTCATTAAGCAGGGGCAATTGTATGCCCCTAGATAGTTCAATAAATCCTATCTATAGAAAGGTTAAAGCTGTAAGTGGTTAAAGGAAGTAGTAGTCATTAATTTAGTGAGAGAAGGGGTTGGTTGTTATTTTGTGTGTTGCACAGTGACCTTGCAGTTGTCAATGTTTTGTGGGATTTTTATGTCCAACAAGAGAACAATATGACTTAGCTGTAAGAGTCAGATCAGCTTGTAATAATATTGAGGTTAGGTTTCAGTGTCATAGAAGTTCTCAAATATCAGGGGCTGCTTCATTTATTTCTCACAGGTTATTCAAAAAAGGAAAAGGATGAGGTAATATTAATAAATATCGCTAGGAGTAATTTACATAACATGGCCAAAGAAGACTGCTTTGTGAAGATAATGGCACCCTAAGACCTGAGGGGTAAGGATTTGAAGTGCTTAGAAAAGAACCTACCAGTCAAAGGTGAGTGTAAAGGGCTGGGTATATTTGAGAGCCAGAAAGGAAGACAGTGTGTCTGGAAAGAAATGAGTGGAACGGAGAATGGCATGTGACCAAAGCCAGAGAGATAGGGCCATGTGGGTTGCAGGAAGGGGTTTACGTTTCCTTCTAAGAGCAATGGGAAGCATTGAAAGGCTGTAAGGATGTGTGTACGGAATGACTAATTAGTGACTTCATGCTAGGTGCAATTCCATGCTGGGCCCAAACACAGTGCTATAGACTGAATTGTATCGCCTCCAAATTCCTATGTTGAAGTTCTAGCCCTAAATGTGTCAGAATGCGACTGTATTTGGAGACAGTGTCTTTAAAGACATAACATTGGATCATTCAGGTGAGCCTTAATCCAGTATGACTGATGTCCTTGTAAGAAAAGGAAATTAGGACACAGACAGATACAGAGAGAAGACCATGTGAAGACATAGGGAGAAGATATCCATTGACAAGATAAGGAGAGAAGCCTCAGAAGAAACCGAACATGCTGATACCTTTATTTCAGACTTCCAGCCTCCAGAATTGTGAGAAAACAAAACTTGTGTTGTTTAAGCCACCTAGTCTGTGATATTTTGTTATGGCAGCCCTAACCAACTAATACACTGAGTTACCCACGCAGCATTCTTTAATGTCCAAACCTGTGAAATCAATGCTAAATATCCACTGAATCAATGTTTACTCTTGCTTAAAAAATAAAAGGTATTGTAGTGGTACCCCCCAAAATCACCTACCTAGTCTTCAAATCTACAGTGAGGGCATGCCGTGTTGCTGTGGTGCCCGCTGACATCGTGGCTATAGGAGGAGGAGCTGTTGAGCTGTGCACAGCTGTCCATGGCCTCCATCACCAGCATGCCAGTCCCCATCTGCGTGGCCTCTTTCCCGGGACAGTTGGTGCCCATCACCCTATCATCCTCCGAGGCCAGCTCCTGCTCTGCACTGGTGTATATGCACAGGAACTCTGTGAAGTCCCTGTCCCAGAACTTTAGACACCCTCTCTGTTGGGGTAAGACAGACTCAAACCAGCCTGAAAAGAGATCTACTAATACCCAGTGAAACTGCCAATCATCAAAAGGGTTGGGCCCCCCCATGTTGGGCTCCCTGTGCAAGCAGATCGCCTCTCTGTCTTTGGATTCTTTTGAGTACACAGTTTGTTGCATACAGGGTCTTCCCAAATGAGGTCCCACCAAATCCATTAGGGCAAGCACACAAACAGTCTGCTGCAAGCAGGATTCTCCCAGATGAGGTCCCCCAAATCCATTAAGGTATCTTGTCTATAATATGTGCATTTATGTAGATGCCTCATAAGAGGCCAAGCCAAAACTTTGGGTAGGAGAACAAGTCCATGAGAATTCTATCTTCACTTAGCTGTGTCATCCCAAATGGCAGAGTCCCAGTCTTTAACTTTAAAGGCGATCTAAATCTAGCTGAGGTATCAAGGCCCCAGAGAACAGATCACCTCCACTGGCCCTTTTAGCAGCTCTGCCAGTGACCTGACTTCTTTTTGCCATGCCAGCCACCTGCCTGGACCCAGCCATGGCCTGTATCAAAGCCATTATTTTGGTGGAATACTTAATATCCTTATCGCCTGCCATCAGAAGACCTCTTTTCTTTCAAATGGCACTATGAGCATGTACAGTCATAAAAGTATGAGTCTGTATCAATGTTTACCTTTTTCCTCTCAGTAACTACAACTCAGCCTCTTGGGCTGAAGTCCCAGGTGGCAGTGCCACTGCTGCGATCACCACATACTCAACCCCTTGTTGTCTATAAAGCTGCTCCCGTCAGTGAAAAGATACTAATCTTGCTCTGGCATCTGTTGATCTGACAGATCCAGCCTGCTAGAATACACAGCTTCCAGAACTTCTAACTAGTCATGTTGCAAAGGCAAAAGGGTGGCAGGATTGAGAATACACACAGTCAATTCACAAGTAGCTGTTGCTGCCTGGAGGCAAAGAGGCCATCCTCCCACAATATTATTCAGTGGCTTTGACACGCCACTGGCCATGGGATGCTTCGCAGCATCTATACTAAGACCATCAGTCTGAAGTCTGGGATCTAGACACCATGTCCAGGTGAATATAGCTTTTCTAACTCTAAAGTGATACAAAATTTTCAGAGGGGCCATTGGAATCATACTTCCAAAAATACAACTCTGTATTTATATCATATCTTTCTTCCAAGGAATTCAAAACACTTCAAAGACATTTTCATATCAATTCTCATAGCACCCCGTGAAGGCAGGTAGGTGGGAAATATTATCATTCCTATTTGACATTTCTATACACCTACTCACTTGATTATAAGATCATTTTAACTGCATATATAATTTTTTCAGGGAAAAGAATACATGCCCAGAAAAAAAATGACATTCACAAGAAAAATAGTATAATTTTGGATGCTTATCACTATCATGTGCTGAATGACCTGAACATTTGATAATACCCACAATGACCCTTGAAGTTTTAATTTAGATATTATTTCTCCTTCCTTTCCATATTCTTTTGAAGAAAAAGGTAGAAATATTAAGAAAATGGCAGCTAAATTTTTTAAGTGACACCAAACTGAGGATAATTGGTTTATTTTATCTTCATATTCAAAACACAGTGTTTTTTGCACATTTAAGGAGAGTATTGAAATATTCTGAAGTCCAAAAAACTGAAAATATCAAATATTATTATTTTTTCCTTTAAGTGAAATATCAGTGTATACGATGATTTGTAATGAGAAATAGACTTTTATCAGGAAACTCAGTTTGAAACAAAAATGCAATGAAACTTTCTAACATTGAAAAAAACTCCACTTCAGATTATATCTCTCCGCCTTTAAGAGGATAAGGACAAACACCCCTAACTCATGTTCTTTCCTTATTTTGACAGCTTTATCTTATATCACTCACTCTCATGCTTCCTATTCTTCAGATTCACTGAACTTCATGCTTTCACTCATGTATTCATTCAATGAATACTGACTCAACACTGTAAGGCACAGAGATAAAATACTAAATAAGACTAAATACTCCCTTCATGAAGTATACGTAGAGTGGGGGGATAAGTAAACATATTGACAAAATAACTCAATATTGCCATGGATGCTCTAGTGATAATAAGCAGTGACTAAGGTGAAGGTGACTGGGCAGATAGGATTTCGTTAGTAAGGTTGGTTCAGTAAAGCTTCTCTGAGAAGATGAAATTTGTACTTATATCCAAAGAAAACAAACAAGCTATTTGAAGAGCTGAATTAACAATTAGAAGCCAAAGATAGCTTTTCAGATCTCAAGGATCTAATTAATGCTTCAGTGATAGAGCAGGTAATCAGGACTCCTAGAAAATTAGTGGGGCCTGGTGCAAAATGAAATGTGAGACCCCTTGTTTAAAAATTATTAAAATTTCAAGGTGGGGCAGTAGAGCATTAAACCAAGCACTGACCTGTCTAAGCAGGGCAGGTCGTAAGCCCATGAGGCCAGGCCCCAAAAACCTGCAGTACTATCGATCGGAGGTCTTTACAGACTTGAACATTGTAGAAGTGGGAACTAGCCTGGGAGATGGGCAGTAGATGGGACCTACTTGGTAGGTCTACTTGTTCTGGTAACAAATGACCTGGAAGACTAGGACTTCCACAGAATGTGTGATAAAAGGAAATGTAAGCTCCGAGGAGGAGTATGCCTTCAAATGGGAATATAGAGTTAGATCAGCCTCATGACTATGCTTCTGTCTGCAACTGCAGCTATATCTGTGGTTCCGGGAGTAGTTTTGTAAAAGCACCATTTTCTTGATTGTTTTGAAACTTTTGTGAGTCTGGAATAAATCCCGCCCACCACCTGACTCCATCCTATGAGCCCCAGAAAGGTAAGGACTGAGTGTGACTTATTTGCCCCAGCTTTTAACCCATAGCAGCTTCTCAATTATTCATTGAATGACCCTGTGACTTAATCAGTAAATAATTTGATCACGTGGTAAATGACACTGGAAATTTTTGGAAGAAAATATAGTCAACATTGAAAATTTTTACAAATTGAACCTTTGTTTAGGAAATAGCTTACCAGAAGAGTAAGTGTTACTTAGTCACTTCTATTGTTTATAAGGGCATGTGAATAAATGTATTTTGCATCATAAGGACAGATACCATCAAATATCAGACTGATTCTGAGAAAGTACCAAAAACTAGAAGGTTCCTAGTCCTCATTCTCTTAGTTATTTTCTTTCAAGAATAAGATAGCTAGTAATTAACACAAGATTATAAAAATATTCCATAAGTACACTAAGAGCTATTAAAATATGATGACAGACCACCTGCCCAATTTAACATTTTTCATGTAATTCGGTTAACTAAAGAAATGCAAGTCTCTTAGAACATCTGCCAAAAGTTACATAACAAGTCCAAAGAATGTCCAAATTGTTCCTCTCATAAATTACACAAATAATTTAGATTATTCAGAATTCATGACCTAAACTATATTATTCTTCAACAATATCATTCTAAACAGACTATCACTCACTTACCTTAAAGGAATTGGCCCCTACTTGCCTTCAGTAAAAAAGATATACAGGAAAGGAAATATGGTTTTATCCAATATGTGGAATTCTGACTGCTCACAGGTATTAGAAAAAGGGCTCAGGTTCAGGAAGTTATTTGGGACTGTGTTTCCCAAATTGGTCAGAGAATACCACTTGGGATTCTATTTAAAGATATACAGAACCCCAGTCCCCTCCCTGGAGGTTCAGATTCACCATGTATGGGATAGGGACCAGGGAATCTATCTTTTAAACACTAATTTAAAGTGTTGCTTATGACTGGATAATTTTGGGAAATACTGAGGCATTTCCAAACCAACAAAGCTGTTCACATGTTGAAAGAGGGCTGATATGAATGCACGGGTCAATCTGCTTATGATTTGTCAAAGAGATTCAAGAAACATCCATTTATAAAACCAGAAAAAAAAAATCTGATTCTTTGATAGGATGACGTTACTAATAGTTACAATTAGTTTGTGTTTAGCAATGTCTTCTTTTCTTATACATTGTAAGTTTCCCCTACCTTTGTTCAAGGTTTAACTGGGTTCAAATTTCTGTGAATGTGTGTATTTCCTGGATGGACTGCAGCATGTTTGCCAAAGCAAGTTGTCTCGCTATACCAGACAGCAGCCTCTGGGCAGGAAGCCTGGCATGCCTAGACATGCCCCTTCTAAGCCATATGAGAAAATAACTTACCATTATTCAAAATATGTAGTTGGCATGGATGTATAAGCATAAATGACACTCCTCTTTCTTCCATAAATATATTCTAACATCCATGCTTGTTTTCAAACCTTTTCTACCAATTCATATTACCCAGTGAAAAAGAAGCTGGTTCATTATGTGCCTTATATGTATATGTGAAAACTTCTAAGAGAATCAGATCCTAATGCATTTCCCTAAAACTCCCAGCATCCTGGGTACTCATGTTGGAAAAGACCCAGAAGAGCAATAAAGTAATAATAATTAATTTTCAATTTATAAGCATCCATGATCAATGGAAAAGGAGCCAGAAGAAACCCCCAAACTATAAGCCACCTTCCCGTAATATCCTTTCAATCCTTCCAAAGTGCCAGCTCAGGTACTAATCACAAAGATTTCATTAAGTAGATTCAACCCATGTCTAATATTTTATGGAAAATGCTGACAGAAATTAAGTGGTTTGCCATGCGACAATTATTAGTGAATCTCGTATTTATGACTCAGAAGTCTCACGTTTCAAGTATATTACTCAGCAACTATATACTTCTTACTCTCTAAGTGTTTGTCACATGTTGGTATGGTTGTGACTGAACTTCTGCAGTGAAATCAGTATATATAACCTTCAAAGATTGACAAACTGATCTTGTTTTCTCCCAGACTTCTCACTTTTGAAAATAACTAGGGGCTTCTCTCACTTATTTTCCCTCTGCTATACCATGTACTTTTCCGGTCAGTCTACTTTTTAGGAATTAATGGCATAAAATTATGACAGTCACTTTCTTTTTTTATGAAATGCAGATCGCCAGGTTTAGCAATTGCAGATTGGATTTGAAAGAGAAGAGATTCAAATGCAGTAATGCTGCCAGAAGACATAGCTCCTTCACTGATTTAGAATCAGTGAAATGTGTGACAGGAAAGACTATGTTGGCAATAGGGCTTGATACATGTTTCAAGAGCAAAATTGAAACTATCCTCCTATGGTTCGCAGCTATAGATCACTAAAAAGATCTTCTCATAAGCAAAAGGCTGCAGGCCCTGCCTTCTCCTTCATCCTTTCTCAGAGTGGAGGAATATATTTCAAAATTAGATGTGTCAAATCTTTCACAATTCATTGCTGAAGTACATGCCTAAAACTGTCTCTTATTGAAAAATATATTAATTATATTTCTGCCTTTTTATCATGTAAATTTAGAGCTCATGAAAGGAACCAGATGGACAGCTTTCAGAAATGAATCATTCCTTTGATTAAAAGATAAGGAAGAAAGTTTCTACATGCTCCATCTCTGGAAAGCTTCCTCCTCAAACTTTTAGCAGTATTAAATTGGTTGGAAATTGTGAATGCCAAGTTTCCATTGTGTGTGTATATATGTGTGTTGGAGGGACAGTGCTAATTATTAGTGCCGACAACAACCTTAAATTTCTTATAAGTATTATCTTAGTTGGGTTTTGGTCCTTTAAAGATGAAAACACTTTAATTCATTAAACAGCATTCCATACATTATGTGAACTTAAAACTACAAAAATTAACAGACTACAACTCTAACATTTTAAATGCAATTCTTCCTGTCCTGAAATCTCTAACTCATCTTATTGTTTTTATTTGTTTTATGAAATAAATATTTTCTGAACACCTCTCTTCCATGTCAGCCCCAGTATAGGATGTTGATGAAATGGCGAATAAAAGGACCCTAGTTACACTCTGAGGGCATTAGCATTTTAGTCAAAAATACAGGTAAGCCAATACCAGGAAAAGTACAAAATGCTGATGTATCATATTAAGGAGACCACTTACCCAGATTTGAGGGACAGAAAACCTCAAAAGGGTAGACACAGGAATTGGGGATCTTGGAAGCAGTTGACTCAGCTAATCTCATTCAAATAATGGCTGCTGGTGAGATTTGAGGGGAGTTTTAAGTGAGTTGGCAGAAGGTTTTTCATATTAAAATTTAGAAGCTTATATCTTAACTTTGTTCATGGGGCTCTGGTGCTAAAATATTACTGCTAGGGTATCTGGATAAATAAATGCATCATAAATAAACTACAATAAGAAAGCCCATCACAGACTAAGAGGACAGACTCACCACTGTGTAGGATATCTCTTAACAATGTTTTAATATTGGCCAGCTGCAGTGGCTCATGCCTGTAATCCTAGCACTCTGGGAGGATTGCTTGAGCCGAGGAGTTCGAGATCAGCCTGAGCAAGAGTGAGACCCTGTCTCTACAAAAAATAGAAAAATTAGCCAGGCATGGTGGTATGCACCTGTAGTTCTAGCTACTTAGGGGACTGAGGCAGGAAGATCACGGGAGCCCAGGAGTTTGAGGTTGCAGTGAGCTATGATGATGCCACTGCCCTGTAGCCGATGACAGATCAAGACCCTGTCTCAGAAAAAAAAAAAAAAAAAAAAGATTGCTGACATCTTGCAATTCAACTTGGAGCATAGTTTCTACTTCAGCTTCTCTCCTTTTCTTGTCACACTGTCTTTGGGGCACAATCTAACCAGTAGACAGCTGCAAAATAAAACCAAAGACTAGGTTTAGATTAATACCTTGGCTTATTGATCTTACATTAAAATAGATCTACTGACATTACAAATCCTATATATCTCATTTGATGGAAGTTCTGTTGATTTCCTGGCTAATTAGTAATATTAGGTGAATGTAATATTTTGTTCTCAGGTACTGAAAAAATATTTAATTGGCTATTTGGTCATATTCTGTTGTGTACTTCCTCCAGAAATAGGAAACAGAAAGTTTTTACTGTACTTTTACTACAGTCCTTAGTTTATTGTAAGGCTCAAAACCTTAGTTTTTAGCTTAGTGTTAGCTTTTTACCCAGGACTGAAATAAAATAAATTGTGCACTTCATATTATGCCCTGCTCAGTCTTTGTTTTAGTCTTAAGAATCTCTTTTTCTGGAATAATATTACTTTCAATAGTGATTTGAGATTCAACAGCATTAAAATAATTTTTTTTCATATGTGAAAGAATTATCCCGCCTTCTAACATGATGTGGTTTTAATTCTGAAAAGAATTTCATAAAATATTTCTTCAGCTGAATTGATTTTTCATGGTATTAAGTATAGAAAATTATGCTTCCTTTGGATTAATTTTGTCAGCATCTTCTTGGAACTCTACATCTCCTAAAATGTTGCTTTTTTTTTTTTAGCAAAGCCCTCCACCTTCCCTACCCAAACTCCTTGGAAGCTCCATGAGAGTAAGGACCTTTGCTACCTTGCTCATCACTACATTCCCAACATTTAAAAAGACTGACTCATAACAAGTGCTCATTATATATCTATTACTTTAATGAATAATAGATGGGTGAATGTGTGAAGTACATGTAACTATAGAGTCTAAAGTCATTCCTCTGGACTTTAGTTATGAATAGCATAATAATGAATAGGAAATTTTCTTGGAATACTGATAAAAATTCATATTTTGCATTGTGCTTCGACTTGTTACAGTATGTTCAACATTTTAATTCGATCTTCTTAATCATTCTGCAAGAAAAGCAGTCTATTTTTTATCCTCTTCTTTTAAAGCTGAAACTTAAGTCTGAGCAAGTAAGTGACATTTGGAGAGCACAAGACCATTAAAGATGCAGAGCTGAGAATCACCTGAGTCTTCCAAGAGAGACAGAGTAAGACTTGGACTTGAGAGCAGACTTCTTGGAGTTAATCTTGGCTCTGCCTTTTACAAGTGTGAGCCCTTGAGAAACTTACCTAATTTCTTGGTGCTTCAGTGGACTCATAATAGAGTCGGTGTGAGGATCAAAGGAGTCAACATTTATAAATTGCTTAGAATAATGCCTCCCAACTCAGTAGATATCAGTGCTTATTATTTCTAGCCAAGGGCCCTTTCTACCCTGGGCTAGAGAAAAACTGCTTTCTTCAAAAATTTTCTTTATAATTTACCTTCAAATATAATTACATATTCATGATACATTTTAAAGTATGGCAATATGTGCATACTCTAAATGCTATATTTAAGCATTGTGAGTGTAATCTTTTCTTTATATTTATAGTTTTATTGTATCTATCATGATTCATAGGGATTTGTATGTTTTCCTTTCATGTAAAAAACTACCCAGGAAGGAGTGGTTAATAGAGAGAATTCACTCCAAATCAATGATGAAACAAAATTTTATGAGACGTAACAAACAAACAAAGGACATTGCATCTCTCCTATCAGATAGCTCCCTCTAAAGTGTCAATCTACATCTGTAGGGACAAGGTTCCTAGTTGATCTTCCAAATAGAAAAAAATTTCCCTAATTTTTAATTGATTTTGGTGATACGTAGTAACTAACAGCTGCAAAATTATCTGTCAGGAATGAGGATAACATGCTAGAGATTTATTTTATGTGTGTGTGTGTGTGTGTGTGTGTGTGTGTGTGTGTACGTATACTTTGTCAAACCTAACTGAAATTCATGTCTGTTACCCCAAAGTGGTATATGATGACTTCGAACTAGGTTAGAGAAGGAATAGATTATTCAGTCACTATTGCTAAGACTGAGAAGTCATAAAGATAAAAAGTAAAGCTGGATTTTTACCATACTTCCTATATTGAACTAAATTACAAATTATTAAATATTTAAGATTAAAATTAAAACCAAAAAAGTATTGAAAAAAATGTAGGTGAATATTTTTATAATCTTAGAGAGGGAAGGATTTCCTATGCGTAATATCAACAAGAAAAACCAATAGAGAAAATTTGACAGCTTCAATTACATAAAGATATAAAGCTTTTATATGGCAAATAAATATAAAAATTTTTAAATCAAAAAATTCATAAAAAACATTTTGCAAACTACAAAGGCAAGATACAAGTCAATGGTTTTAGTAACTTTACCAAGTAGAAGAACCATCACTATAAATCCATTTTAGAACACTGTCATACCCAAAATAAGCTTCCTTAATCCCTTTTGCCATTCCCAGCCTCTGGCAACCACCAATCTACTTTCTGTCTCTATAAATTTGCCTTCTCTAGACATCTCATATAAATGGAATTATGCAACATGTGGTTTCTCATTCTGGCTACTTTCACTTACCATGCTTTTGAAGTTCATCCACGGCTTAATAAAATGTGTCAGTGTTGGTTCTTTTTAATTAATGAATAGTATCCCATCGTATAGATATACCACATTTTGTCTCCCGGTTCACCAGTTAATGGACATTAGATTGTTTCCTGTTTGAGACCATTATGTATATTCCAACACATCAATAGCAATTATCTCTGGGTGTTGGGATTATAAGTGCTTTTCATTTTCTTCTGTATACATTTCTGTGTGTGCTTATACCTTCTTAATAGTTCGGGAGGAGGAATTAGCACTATTTATAATGGAGCTTCATACAAAATGAAGAAACAGAAGGTTTGTTTAGAAATTTAGATCCCAGCTGAATTGTTTTGCATGACAATTATTTTCTGCATCCCTATCCTCCTGTCCTCGGATGTCCAAGATATTCTGCTGATTTTATGTAGAAGTCTAAAGAATTCAGAAATTTGTAAATTTCCCAAAATTCCATTTATTAATAAAAATATTGCATAATAGCTAATTTGCTATTGAAGAGGGATTGACCCAAGCACCATTTTTTTTAACCTGGCTATTACTTTACTTTTTAATTGTAATCATTTTATTAAAAGTTTGAGTATTTTAATGAGAATAGATAGAATGCATATACCTAAAGAATATAGATATAACATATATATAAAATACTTATGATTAATAGAATACATAATACAGAACACAATATACCCTATAGAAACATATAACAATAGAAATTTGAAATAGAGAAACTTTATTAACAGCGGCAATTTGAAAAGATACAATGATTCCGTTTTGTTTGAAGGGTTTTGATGTGTTAAAGTGTTTTTAAAAAAATCAGCTATATATCTCATCTCCAAATATTAATCCATCACACACCGACTGGGTCTTTTACATGCTAGAAATTTACTGTGAGATGAGATCCACAGTTCTTGCTCTAGAGAACTTTAAAGAGCTAAACTTATGAAAATTTTACTTTCAAAAATATGACTTAAGGTTGAACAATAATAAGTAATAGCAAGATTTAATTGGCTGCCAAATGTTTTGTGCTGTGCCTTCAAATCAACCACAAAAATCTAATTTATATAGAACCTGGAGAGTATCTACTATCAAGTGCAAGTGATTTGCAGTTTTAAACAGAAATGATGATAAAAATTTACTTATTTTTTTATGGCAAGAGTTGTAGTAAGTTGTAAAAACTAAGGGCAATCAAAACATAGGACCCAAGAACTGAGCTGCATGGGAATTTTGGACAGCTCATGGTAATTAGGACTAAAGCCATATATACAGGCATACCTTGGAGATATTGCAGGTTCAGTTCCAGACCACTGCAACAAAGCAAATATCACAATAAAGGAAATCACATGAAATTTTTGGTTTTCCAGTGCACATAAAAGTTATGTTTACACTGTAGTCTGTTAAGTGTGTTATATCATTATGTCCAAAAAAAGTTCATACTTTAAATAAAAAATAAGTTTTGGCTAATAAATACTAATGATTATCTCAGCCTTTGGTACGTTGTAATTTTTTTTTTGCTGGTGGAGAGTATTGTCTTGGTGTTAATGGATGTTGACTGATCAGGGTGGTGATTGCTGAAGGTTGGAATGGCTGTGACAATTTCTGAATGAAATTGTCATTCAGACAATTGATGGACTTTTACTTTCAAAAAACATTGCTCTGTAGCATGCAGTGCTGTTTTATATCATTTTACCCACAGTAGAACTTTCAAAATCGGAGTCAATCCTCTCAAAACCTGCCATTGCTTTATCAATGTAGTTTATATAATATTCTAAATTCTTTATCAACATTTCAACAATGTTCACAGAATCTTTACCAGGAGTAGCTTCCTCTCAAGAAACAACTTTCTTTGCTCATCCAGAAGCAGCAGCTCCTCATGCATTGAAGTTTTATCATGAGATTGCAGCAATTCACTAACATCTTCAGGCTTCACTTCTAATTCTACTTGTCTTGCTATTTCCACCACAGCTACAGTTACTTTCTTTACTGAAGTCACGTACCCCTGAAAGTCACCCATGAAGATTGGAATTAACTTCTTCCAAACTCCTATTTAGGTTGATATTTTAACTCTCTTCCCATGAATCACAAATGTTCTTAATGGCATCTAGAATGGTGAATTCTCTGCCATGACAAGGTTGCCGAGTGGTTAAGGCGATTGACTGCTAGAACAGTAAATTCTTTCCAGAAAGTTTTCAATTTGCTTTGCCCAGATCCATCAGAGAAAGCAGTATCTATGGCAGCTGTAGTCTTATGAAATGTATTTCTCAAATGATAAGACTTGAAAGTCAAAATCACTCCTTGATCCATGGGCTACTGAATGGATGTGTATTAGCAGGCATAAAAACAACATTAATCTCTTTGTACAGTTCCATCAGAGCTCTTGAGTGACTACGTGCATTGTCACTGAGCAGTTATATTTTGAATGGAATCTTCTTTTCTGAGCAGTAGGTCTTAATGGTGGACTTAAAATACACAATAAGCCATGCTGTAAACAGATGTGTTGTCATCCAGGCTTTGTTATTTCATTTATAGAACATAGGCAGAGTAGATTTAGCATAATTCTTATGGGCCCTAGGATTTTTGAAATGATCAGAGAGCATTGGCTTCAACTTAAAGTCATCAGCCCCTGCACTAGC
>JAQIFY010002212.1:0-13518 GCA_028533085.1 Varecia variegata | reverse complement strand
GTGGTGCTTGTCTTTCTGTGCCTGGCTTATTGCACTTAACACAGTGTCCTCCAGGTTTGTCCATGTTGTCATAAATGACAGGATTTCCCATCTTTTTAGTATTCCATTGTGTATATGTATCACATCTTCTTTATCCATTCATCTGTTGTTGAATCAACTTAGGCTGATTCCATATCTTGGCTATTGTGACTAGTGATGCAATAAACATGAGGATGCAGATATCTCTTTGATAATTCTGATTTCATTTCCTTCAGATAAATATACAGCAGTGGGATTGCTAGATCATATGGCAGTTTTTATTTTTAATGTTTTGAGGAACTTCCATATCGTTTTCCATAATGGCTGTTCTAATTTATTTTAATGTAAATTAGGGATGTAAATTAGGAACTTTGTATTTCCTATCCATGTTTGTACCCCCAATGTCTGGCACCCAGCAGTCAGTGAATCTTTAGTTATAGAATGAATGAGTGAAGAGAAGGAATTTGGTGACTTCCTATTGTTACACTTTTGGGATCTTACTCTCAATATCCAATGGCTTATTAAAGCATTTCTTTCAAATTCCTGTGATATTTACCTCCCAAGAGAAGTTCTGGTAAATGCAATTTAACCTTAAATGAGAAAAGTGTGGGCCAGAATGATGTGGGAGGGAAAGGTTGTAAGGGAAGATTAGGGGCCTACACTAACAATTGTGAAATGATTTAAGTTTGCAGTTTCAAAGTACTTTGGCAATTGTCACAGCCACCAGATGAGCTAACATTATCTCTTGTCTCAACTATTTCAACAGCCTTTTAGCTTGTCTTCCCACCTTTAGCTTTTTCTACTCCATTTCACCCTACACATCCCTTCCTCAGAGATAACCCATTACAGAAAAAAAAAAAAAAAAAAAAGGATTGCCTTGCCAGCTAGCTTGAAGACTTTGGTGGGCTTCTCCTTCTTTATACAATTAAATAAAAACCTTTTAGCATGGTATCAAACATCCCATGTAGCTGGTTTTCAAACCTTAGTGAAGAAGACATTGTTTCAAACTCTTCTTTCTTCCAGGTCTCCTCCCTTCTCACTGTTCTATGTAGTGTTTACAGTATCTTTCTTCATAGCACATGCTTTCATTGCTATTGTGTAAATTGCCTTTGAGTGTTTTGATGGAGAAACAAGTGCGAGCAAATGAAGTCTTCATAATGACAGTTGTGGCTCTTTATTTAGGCTCTCCAGTTGGGATGGGCACTGGCTAGACATTCATTAAAGGGGTAATAACATTGTTGTACTGATCATGAACCATTTTAACATGCTTAAGGAGCCAACCAAGTACTCTCCCAGGAATCTCTCCTGTCATATCTGAAATACTTCTGTCACCTGTGATTAATGTGTGTTTAAACTCTGCTTACTATGTTCTTATAAACAAGTGGCTGTATTTCTCACCCTTTGATTTGCAGACATAGTGAGATGATGAAAAGTTACAACTCCCAGAGAAGTACAAGAGCAAATAGAAGAAAAATATGTGACGGAGAGGGAATGAGAGAAACAGATCAGAGGATTTTCAAAGATCATTTGATTCAAGACTGCCTAGCCCAAACTACTACTTGGGGCAGGAATTTCCCCTGCAATACATCTGCCAGGTATGTTCCAGATTTTTCTTGATTACTTTAAGGGGTAGGAAGACAGTTTAGTCTTCACTGTATAGTAATTAATAATATTTATTTCACTGTATTGACGTTGTTGCTATCTTGCCCACTTCCCTTATGCCTTCCTTTCTCATCCTGAGCTGAAATCTTCCTCTTAGAAAAGTTCCATCCACATAGAACTTGGTCTGTTTTTTTCCCTCTGATACTCCAAAGCAAAAGTCTAATTCCTCTCCTGAGTGATGTCCACAGTTCCTAGAAGAGAGCTTTCATGCCCATCTCTGCCTCTCTGGTCCACAGGGTCTCCTCAGGTGAACATCCTGTGCCGTCCATCATTCTTCACAAAATCTGAATTCCACAAGCTTCATTGTCCTAAATGGCTTGCTTTGAATCTCTCTAGCTTGTCAGTATTCTCTTTAAAATATGGTATCCATAGTAATAAAAATGTAAATAAAAACAAGAGATTTTTTTAAATGATCAAATTGGCAAATGTTTAAAAAAATTAATTCTCAGAGCTTGGGAGAGTGAGATGAGATATTAAAAGAACAAATTTGTTCAACCTTTCTTGAAAGTAATTTGTGTTTCAAGAGCATTAAAAATATCATTACTGGCCGGGTGCTCACGCCTGTAATCCTAGCACTCTGGGAGGCTGAGATGGGAGGATCGCTCAAGGTTAGGAGTTCGAGACCAGCCTGAGCAAGAGCGAGACCCCGTCTCTACTAAAAATACAAAGAAATGATCTGGACAGCTAAAAATATATATAGAAAAAACTTAGCCGGGCATGGTGGCGCATTCCTGTAGGCCCAGCTACCCGGGAGGCTGAGGCAGAAGAATTGCTTGAGCCCAGGAGTTTGAGGTTGCTGTGAGCTAGGCTGACAGCACTCTAGCCTGGGCAACAGAGTGAGACTCTGTCTCAAAAAAAAAAAAACAACACACAACTGCTGCCTGTGCTCACTATTTGACCAAATAAATTTCTTTATAGGAATTCATCCTTAAGAAATAATAGTTGTGAGATCAAAGATTTTTGTGTAATGATAGTTTGTACAGCATTATTTTATTTAAAACACTTTTAAAGTGGCTTTATTAAGGTATAATTGTCATAAAAGAAACTGCACATATTTAAAGTGTACAATATAATAATTTTCTTTGTTTATTGTGTTTAAATATACATAAAATTTACCAACTTGGTAAATTTTGACATATGTATATGCTAGTGCCCCTTTGCAAACCCTCCCTTTATCTCCTCCCTCCCACCCTGCTCCAGACAACCACTGACCTACACTTTGTCACTGTAGATTAATTTGCATTTTCTAGAAATGTAAATAAATGGAATCATACAGAATGTATTTGGTTTTGGTCTGACTTCTTTTACTCTGCCCAGTTATTCTGATATTCATCCAAGTTGATTATTGCTGAGGAATATTCCACTGCGTGTGTGTACCACAGTCTGTTTATCTATTCACCTGTTAACGAATGTTTGGGCTGTTTTCAGGTTTCGGCTGTTACAAATAAAGTTGCTATATACATCTGTGTACCAGTCTTTATGTGGACATAAGCTTTTTTTTTTTTTTTTTTTTTTTTAAGGAATAAAAAGTCTAGGTCATAGGGTAAGTATATGTTTTATGTTTAACTTTCTAAGAAACTTTCAAACTGTTTTCCAAAGTGGTTGTACTATTTTACATTCCCACCAATAGTGTTTGAGAATCTTAGTTGTTCTACATCCTCACCAATACTTGGTGTGGCCAGGGTTTTAAATTTTAGCCATTCTACTAGGTATGTAGTGGTCTCTGATTTTAATTCCCTATTTCCCAAATGACTAATCATATTTGACATCTTTTCTGGTGCTTATTTGCCATCAGTATATCTTTGTTCATGAATTCTGTGTTCAAATATTTTGTCTATTAAAAAAACTAGGTGTTTAATAGTTTGTTTTTTAAAAAATTATTGATTTTTAAGAGTTCTAACATATATATGTGTGTATATATAAATGTACATATACATCAATATATCAGTTATATATTCTGAAAACAAGTCCTTCTCAGATATGTGATGTGCAAATATTTTATCCCAGTATATGTCCTGTATTTTCATTCATTTTTTTTTTTTTTGAGACAGAGTCTTGCTCTGTCCCATGGTAGAGTGTAGTGACATGATCAGAGTTCACTGCTGCAGCCTCCAAGTCCCAGGATCCTCGCACCTCAGACTCCTGAGTAGCTAGAACTATAGGCACGTGCCACCACACCTGGCTAATTTTTAAACAATTTTTGAAGAAATGGAGTCTCGCTATGTTGCCCAGGCTGGTCTGAAATTCCTGGCCTCAAGTGATCCTCCTGCCTCAGCCTCCCAAAGTACTGGGATTGCAGGCATGAGCCACTGCATCTAGTCTTCCTTCTTTTAGTAGTGCTTTGTGAAGAGCAGAAGTTCTTAATTTTGGTGAGGTCCAACTGTCTTAGTCTGTTTTCTGTTTCTTATAACAGAATATCTGAAACTGGGTAATTGATAAAGAAAAGGAATTTATTTCTTACAGTTGTGGAAACTAAGAAGTCCAAGGTCAAAAGTCTGCATCTGGTGAGGGTTTCTTGCTGGTGGGGACTCTCTGCAGAATACTGAGTTGGTACAGGGTATCACATAGTGAGGGGACTGAGTGTGCTAGTGTGTTAGCTCGGGTCTTTCTTCCTCTTCTTATAAAGCCACCAGTTTCCTCCCACAATAACCCATTAATGCATGAATGTATTTATCCATTCATGAGGGCAAAGCCCTCATGATCCACTCACCTCTCAATACTGCCACATTAGGGATTAAGTTTCAACGTGAGTTTTAGAGATAAAATTTAAACCATAACACCAACCTATCAATTTTTTAAATTTATAGATTGTTATTTTGGAGTATTTAAGAAATCCTTACCTAACTCAAGGTTACAAAAGATTTTTTCCTTGTATTCCAGAAGTTTTGTAGTTTTAGGTTTTATATTTAGATCTATGATCAGTTTTGAGTTAATTTTTTGTATGTGTTTGAAAGCATGGATAGAGGTGCAGTTAAAAAAGTTTTTTTTTTTTTGGCACATGGATATTCAACTGTTCCAACAATTTGTTCAATACTCTGTCCTTTCTCCATTGAATGTTCTTTGCACTTTTATTGAAGATCTATTGAGCATATATACATGTGAATTTATTTCTGTACTTTCTGTTCTGTTCCATTAATATATTCCATTATTTTATTTTGAAACATCATTTCCCCCACAAAAGTATAATGTAAAACATGTTGATTATTGAAAATTTGGGAAGACAAACAAGAAGCAGGCAAAAACCAACCAAAATCCAACTACCCAGACACAGGTGTGGTTAATATTTTGGAAATATTTTTCCAGTCTTTCTTTTCTAGGTATCTTTTTCACATTTATTTTTGGAAGCAGTCTTAAATCCCTTAAGAAATTGTATTGTAATCTATCATATCTCCAATCTTCCTCCTTCCCTTCCTTCCACATTTCCTTCCTTCCTTCCTTCCCTCCTTTCATAATGGGTAATAATTCAGTCAAATATTCATTAGATAACATTTCTCCTCCTCTCTTCGCATTTCTCCTTTTCTCTTCCTTTTCCTTTTTCTCCTCTTCCCTTCTTCCTCCTTTCTTCAGGGCTGAAAGACCAGTTGTAGTTGTTTTGCATGTGTACATGGGTGTGTGTAGGGAGGTGTGTGTGTGTGTGTGTGTGTGTGGTTACTGGTCTGCAAGTCTCAGGGCTAAGGATCCAAATGAGTGCAGCTGGAAGAATGGTAACATTCAGGGGGATTGAGTCAGTAGGTAAATATATTGAGGTTAATGAGAGCCAGGTTTCTCACTGTCAGGGAAAGCAGTTATATATATGGAAAATATGTGTGTGTGTGTATGTGTGAGAGAGAAAGGATGTTGAATACGCTCTTTGATTTTGAATTGAAAACTGAAAAATTTAAATATATGCAAATAGATATAACAAATGCATATATATGTATACATACATAAAAGTTTCTTTTTATATGTAATCTCTATATAATTTTCATATTGCTATGCTTTTGAGCTATTTGAGAGTAAGTTGCAGACATAATGCCCTACCACACCTTGATACTTGAGTGTGTATTGCCTAAAAAATATGACACTTTTCCTACATAAACATAGTATAACAATCAAGATCAGGAAATTAACATTGATTAAATATTATATACACTCTGTCTACTAAGAGGGCCTAGAAGCCATGGCATCTCAATAACAATGAACACACTTAGCTTCTGCATCTTGGTTTCTAAATACCATTTTCTACTAAAAGGAACCAGGGATACTTGGAGGAATGTCTGACTCCAGGGATAAGGCAGGAAAAATATCATTTAGCCTGGAACATCTTCTTGTAACAGAAAGTGAGGAAGATGCCCAAAGAATGATGGATACATGTCAAAAGGACACATTTGTCCAGTTGAAGGGACTCCTATTTGCCAAGTTTGGGACAATTTGAGAATCAAAATAAATAATTTTAAAATGTTACTTGTTATTAAATAGGAATCCAGGAATCCATACAGATAATAAATAAATTAAGAGGGAGGAGGAAAAGATTATCCTGTAGTAGAATGCCAATTAACAAACGTAGACATACTTTCAAAGTATTTTCCCACAAAATACTTATTAATTACTTAAGTAAGAAGTATGAAACATTTATAATTAACTTTACAGTAGAAAACCTGCCAGACATCATCTTACCAAGGAATAAAAATTAGCATCAACAGTAATGGGACAAATCAACGTCGTATGCCTCCTGATATGATGCCCTAAGAAGAGCACAGCATCACTTCTGTAGTATTGCCGTCCAAAACACACAAGGCACAAGGAAATATCAGGCAAACCCCAGCCGAGGGTTGCTCCACAAAGTGACCGGCCTGGACTCTTAAAAAAAAATCTACGTCATGGAAGACAAGGAAAGTCTAAAGAACTGTTTCAGATTGAGGAAGACTAAAGAAACATGATGAATGCACACATAATCTTAGTATTGGATCCTGACCTATAAAATTTATTATTGGAAAAATCAGTGAAATTTGAATGGCATATTTGGATTATATGGTAACATTGTCATGTTAATTTTCTGATCTTGATGGCTTTATTGAGACTATGCAAAAGACTGTATTCATTTTTAGGAAATACACACTGAAGTATAAATGGAAACAGAACATCTGTAGATATTCTGTATAGTTTTAGTTATTGATTTCTGGATTTATTCCATTGTGGTCAGAAAACATATTCTGTATAATTTTAAATCCTTTGTAATTTGTTGAAACTTATTTCATGGCCTAGCATTTCTTCAACTTTTGTAAATGCTTCATGTATATTTTAAAAAGATGTATTCTCCAGTTGTTTGGTATAGTCCCATGGTCTATATGTTCTATAACGCCTATTAGGTCACTTGTTAATTGCACATTTACATTTTCTACACTTTTAGAATTTTGTTTTGCCTACTTATTTTATCTGAAAATGAGAGACATTATTAAAATGTGTCATTATGATTGTAGATTTGTCTGTCTATCTATCCTTGTATTTCTGCCAATTTTTGATTTGTATAGTTTGAGGCTCTGTTATTTGGTGTATATAACTTACAATTGTTATATCTTCCTGGTGCATTGAACCTGTTATCACTATGAAATATCCTATTTCTACTAATATTTTTGAAATTAAAGTCTATTTTGTTTAGTATTAATTTAACTATATTAGCTTTCTTTAGTGTTCATATGATTCATATTTATTTTTTCATTCTTTTACACACAATCTTTCCTTTTCCTTATATTTTAGGTGCTTTTTTTGTAAATAGCATATAGTTGCATATGCATTTGTGTGGATGTGTGTGTTTTGTCTACTCTGATAATCTGTCATTTTTGAAGTGTTGGTTTATTGACATTTAGTGTAATTACTGATACATTGCTGCTTAAATTTACCATAGTACTATGTGTTTTCTATTTGCTTTGCCTATTCTGTTCCCCTTTCTCTCCTTTATTGACTTATTTTAAATTTAGTATTTTCTCCTATTCCATTTCCCTCTTTGATGAGCTTGGTAGTTCCAGCTGACACCTCTGGTGCCTTGTGTCACTTCTTATCCCACTTCAGATTTCCGCTGCAACTCCAGTAGGCAGATCCTTATGAGCACAGCTTTTCCTCAAGTGAACAGCATCTCACCTCAAGCACTTAATGTGTATTTTTCACTTTTGGTCCCAGGGACTTCTCTGATGCCAAAAGGGAGCAAATGCAGTCCCAAAGAGCATGGAAATTAATGCCCTCAGAGGCAACCTTCAAGCAGTAGAGGAGGGGAGCTAGTGAATAAATGCTCCAGCCTTGCATTCTTCAGGAGGACAATTATTGATGGCTTTCTCAAGTGGTCCCTGTGCAAGTCCCTATTGCTCACAGTAGTGACCTTGGTAACATACCTCATGATTATTGGCTTTTGCTCCTTCCTTGTATTGCTTTCCCTGCTCCTTCATTGCTGCTTTCTGGGGTCACCTTATAGGTGAACAATCTGCATCCAAGCTCTTACCCAAGACTTTGTTTTCTCTTTGGGCAGGGGGGTGAAACTCAAACTAAGATATATTACTGGAAAATTAATAATCAGGATGGGCCTCTGGAATTAGATCACTTACTGTTCAGATGACCACAAAGATCCCATTACTGTGGAAAAGGGATGAGGATAATCCCTGGCCTGCTTTAGCATCCCAATTGCTCAGACTCACACCTTCCATAGATTAGGATGAGGTATAAGTGGAAGAGAAAGCACTGGATTGTGCAGGGTCAGCATCTGAACAGTACTAGGGGAGTAAATTATAATTACAGAGTTGATGAGTGCTATGGTTTGAATATGTCCCCCAAAGTTGATGTGTTGGAAACTTAATTGCCATTGTAACAGTATTAAGAGGTGGGGGCCTTAAGAGATGTGTAGTTCATAAAGGCTCTGACCTCACAAATGGATTAATGCCATTATTGCAGGAATGGATTAGTTGTTGTGAAAGTAGGCTCCTAATAAAAGGATAAATTCAGCTCCCATCTTGACTCTTGTGCACTTGCTCCTGCCTTTCGCCTTCCATCATGGGCTAACCCTTGCCAGGTCCTGATGCCATGCACTTGGACTTCCCAGACTCCAGAATCATGAGCCAACTAAACCTCAGTTCTTCACAAATTACTCAGTCTCAGGTATTTTGTTACAGCAGCAGAAAATGACCTAAGACAGAAAATTGATACTGAGAAGTGGAGTTATTATTAATACTATAACAAAATACCTGAAAATGTGGAAGTGGCTTTGGAACTGGGTAATGGGTAGAGGCTGGAAGAATTTGGAGGAACAGGCAAGAAAAAACCTAGATTTCCACAAATGGCACATTATGGAAAATTCTGGCAAGGGATCAGAAGAAGAGAAGAGCTGTAGAGAAAGTCTGAATCTTCTTAGAGATTACTTGTTTGTAGAAATAAGGATAGTAAAGTCCATTCTGATGAGGTCTCAGCTGGAAATGAGAAATAAGGTATTGGAAATTGGAGTAAAGGTCATCCTCATTATACAATTGCAAAGAACTTGGCAGAATTGTTTCTGTGTCCTAAGACTTTGTGGAATACAAAACTTAAGAGGGATAAACTAGAATATCTGGTGGAAGAAATATCAGGCTATTGTATGGTTACTTATAACTGCATACAGTGAGATATGAGAGGAAAAATATAACTTAAAGATGGAATTTATAATCAAAGGGAGAGCAGAGCCAGAAGATTTGGAAAATTTACAGCCTGGTCATGTAAAGAGTGAAAAAGCATGTTCAGGAGAGAATGCTAAGGGTGTGTTCAAGTGTCCATTTGTTAAAGAAATTAATATGGATAGAAGGAAGTCAGATGCTATTCATCAAGACAATGAGAAAAAGACCCTGAAGGCATTTCAGAGACTTTTGAGGCTGCCTCTCCCATGACAAGCCAGAGGTCTAGGAGGGCAGAACAGTTTTGGGAGATGGGCTGGAAGCACCTTCCACAAGCTCATTGCCCAGAGCTTACTCAGGACTCTGCTTCCTGAATTCTAGTAAAGTGCCCCTTAGCCACCCTAGCCATGGCTCAAGCAGGCTCAGATGCTGCTAGACCCACTGCTTCTGAAGGTACAAGTGGTGAGCCTTGGTGGTGTCCATGTGGTGTAATCATAACTCAGCAGGCATGAAGAATGCAATAGTCAATGGAGACATGGCATGCTCCACCTAGATTTCAGTGAATGTCCTGGATAGCCAAGGGAATAGAAACACTGCAGAGAGCCCCTCGTAGAGCAATGCTGAATTGGAAATGTGGGGTCAGAGGTGCCATGGAGAGTACCCATTAGGCCATGGGAGTGGGGCAAGCCCTGAGACCCCAGAACTGTAGGGCCAGCAGCATGCAACTCCAACCTGAGAGAGCCAAAGCATGGACTGAGCCCAACAAAGCCATAGGGGTGGGAGGCTTTGGGGGCTCAACTTCCCTAGTGTGCCCAGGTTGTGGGATATGGAGTCAAAGGAGATCATTCTCCAGCTTTAAGAGTTAATGTTGTTTCCCCTGTTGGGTTTTGGACATACGGGCCAGTTACCCCTTTCTTCTTGCCTATTTCTGCCTTTTGGAATGGGAATGTCTAATACCTGACCCACCATTGTATTTTGGAAGTAAATAACTTGTTTTAATTTCACAGGCTAACAGCTAAAGGAATTTGCCTCAAGATAAATTGTACTTTGAGTCTTACCCATTACGTATCTGATTTAGATGAGACTCTGGACTTTGGACTTTGGAACCGATGCTGGAACAAGTTAAGATTTTCAGAGCTATTGGGGTGAAATGAATGTATTTTGAATTGTGAGAAGAACAGGAATTTTGAGGGCTAGAGGCAGAATGCTGTGGTTTGAATATGTCCCCCAAAGTTAACTGCCATTGTAACAGTATTAAGAGGTGGGGCCTTTAAGAAGTGATTAGGTCATAAGGGCTTCTACCTCATAAACGGATTGATGCCTTTATTGCAGAGGTAGGTTGGTTATCCTGGGAGTGGGCTCTTGATAAAGGATTAAGTTTGGCCCCAGTCTTGACTCCCTGTCTTGAGAACTTGCTTCTACCTTTTGCCTTCCACTGTGGGGTGATCCTCGCCAGATGTGGACACCATACTCTTGGATGTCCCAGCATCCAGAGCCGTGAGCCAAATCAATTTCCATTCTTTATAAATTACTCATTCTGTGGTATTCTGTTACAGCAGCAGAAAACAGACTAAGACAATGGGCTTTTGTTAATTGCCTTGAAAGCCTTGAAGAAGAGAATGACAGGTTCAGTTCAGCTATCTATAAACTCAGTCCAGGCTATGAAAGCCAGAAGTCCTCAATGGCAGTATTTAAGGAGACTCTTATTCCTTTTAGGGATCAGCAGATGGTGACAAACATCAAGCCCAAGATT
This sequence comes from Varecia variegata, assembly GCA_028533085.1. Taxonomy (NCBI): domain Eukaryota; kingdom Metazoa; phylum Chordata; class Mammalia; order Primates; family Lemuridae; genus Varecia; species Varecia variegata. The sequence continues at coordinate 2,478 of JAQIFY010002212.1, read as the reverse complement.
TAATTGAAAACAGCAGAGCTGTAAGGGAGACTGAATAAAGTAGCCTTGATGTATATTCTCTGCTAAAGTTAGAGGCCTAAGAAGTGGGACTCACATCTGGAACAGAGATATTTGGATGGATGTACCAGAGAATCTTGAGCTCCCAGACTTCTCTAAACCCACAAGGTTGGCAGAAGAAGTTGCCTCTCCTTTTCTGGAGGAGAGTCCCACTTCGCTTGGTAACCATAAAAGACTCCCAGGGTGGCTGCTTCACAGGGCAATGTTCACCCTTCTCGAGATTAGCTCATGCTATACCTCACTGCCTCTAAACCTATAGCTTAGGAGGAGAAATATAGTTCCTTCATCAAGATGAAATATCTTACTTTCCAAAAGAATTGCAGGACCCAGCTAATATGAACCAGCAGGAACCAGGAGATCATATGTGAACACTGGAGTACATGGGGTCCAATATAAGACCAGATAGGGAGGAGTTTATGAACATGGTAGCACTCTCCTGTGACTCAGAATTTAACAGCATGGAAAGGACACTTGGAGTCTATATTAGTAGCCTGATGGAATGACTTCTTAAAGCTTGGGCATGATTAGGATTTATAATATAAGAGGTGGAAATGCCAGAACTGCCTTGACAGAGTATTGAAGGAGGGATGAGAGGACTCAGGAAGTTGTTAATGTAAGATTGGAGTTATTATATGAGACTAGAGAAGTTATCCCTTGGTCATGTTGTCCAAGAGGATCCAGAGGACACTCCATTCATCACAGTAATAAGGAAATCACTAGTAAGGGGTAGGGTACTTGGTGTTTTGAGCATTGGTGACCATCTGCTGTAGGCTAGTGTTGGTGGTAGGAGATACTGCCATAGTACTGGGCTCCCTAAAAGCAATGATAAGATTTCAGAATAGGAGAGTGCAGGTGGGGACAAGGTGAACTTAATTATTGTAATGAGAAACAGGGCCAGAGTAGCAGCCATAGTTCCTTGACTGTCAGGGATCCATGTTGATGGCTAATAGACCATGGTGTTCAGTCAAGAACTGTAATGGTTCTGAGATTTTACCCTACATATAAGCTAACATATTCGTATGCCACAGTGTCATGGATGATGACAGAGGTCATGTGACACTTGAGTCAGAGACAAAGGATGGTTTATTCTTCATAGTCATAGTCATAGCCAGAGTATCAGCATTTGAACTAATTTCCAGAACTCTGAATCCTACAGGATGCCATGATAAGGGCTAGTTGATGCCTGAACATGTAGTGGGTTCCTGAGCTTAGAAAACTCCAATATTTTATAATGATTACAAGCAAACCTTTCTAACCTCTGCCCTGGAAGGAGAAATTATCTTTTTTATTAAAAATGCCTTATCCTCTGGAAGGAGACATTATCTTTATTTTCCAAAACTGTTTGGTCTACATCTTGAGATGATAGTCTGAAACAAAGACTGTCAGTGCCTCTGTTGATAAGATGTGCAGAAACCTGAGACATCAGTGGAGAATTGTCTCCTAACAATATTCACTCCTTGTTTCTATACCACCTTCACTTGGGGCAAATTTTCCCAAGACTATGCCACTCCATCCGTCAATCTGATTAATCAGACTGACAGGGACCGGGATCAAATCTCTTTAATTTGTATCACACAGCATTTAATTAAGGCTACCATCAACAGGACTCCAAATAATGGGAGTCCTGTGATATTGACTTCAAACCCACCTTCCTCCCTGCCCAGGTTCCTGGATTAAATCAGCTGAACAAATGTCATAAGCCATCAGAATCTACCTTTGAAAGCAAGTGGCTTTCACCTTAGGTTTCTGTGTTGACCTTTCCACAGGGCCCAAGGCAATAATCTAGATTTAGCAGGATGTATTAGTGGTTGTACAGACTCTGCCTTGGTCTGTAAGGAGAAAGTCTATTATCTATAACAACCCTAGCTAGTGAGTTGAGACTAAACACCTTTGGGGACCAAAGTAGTGTCATTTACGACATCATTTAAAGTAAGGTATAAATCTTGCACCATCTTTTCTAATTAGATGACTCTCATTGTAGGAAAAACTGCCAGATGGATGAACATAAGTAATAAGTTACCCTATGGGAAGCTTCTCCAAGTAACCAAGGGTAGTCTTATTTTTTAAAGAGATCTCCTCAGTTGTCTGAGAGTTACATGATCCACTAGTAGTGTTTATTCAAACACTAGCCGGTCTCTTATGACCATTCCTAAGATGTAACTCACTATGTTTTTGGGACGGTGGCAAGGTAATGCCTGGCTTCCATTCAAGAAGTACAATCTTGGGGATGCACGTGGTTCTCCGAGAAAGACCAGGGTCATTGAGAATTGTTGGGGGTGGCTCTTAGTGGAACCTATATCAGTGGGAGGTGGGGAAGAGATACAAATGACAGTACTTCCAATGTGGACTCCAGTTAAAGTTAGAATAATTCAAGTTAGTCCTTGTTTTTGGAAATACTGTCTGAAGATAGCCAGTCCAATC
>JAQIFY010002211.1:0-13520 GCA_028533085.1 Varecia variegata | reverse complement strand
CCCAGGAGTTTGAGTTCCTTATGAGTGATGGTGACACCATGGCACTCCAGCCTTGGCAACAAAGCAAGACTGATTCAAAAAAATAAAGATAGAGAAAGCCCTAGTGACACACTGATGCCCCCATGGTGATCCAAACAGAAGACACACAGGCTGACTGCAGGTCAGCAGAGAGAATAAGCCTGCCTGGGGAAGCACTGACCCCGGACCAGCTACTACCTGTCCATGATCAGCTACCTCTGGGGTAAGAGCAAGGACAAGAACACCCTCATTCCCAGGACCACAGTGCACAGGCAGGTACTGTTGTGGTCATGGCAATGGCTATTTTGTGGCTCTGCCCTCTGGCTGCTGAGGTGCTTGTTTATACTTACAGGTTCTACCACCAGATTCTGTTCACACCAGGAACCCCTCACACAACTACAGAAGATCACTGGATAAGATCTGGAAAATTCAGAGGGCTCACTCCAAAAATGGGGCTTTAAGATATCTATGTTGAGCTCTCTCAATGCAGAAAACGTCTTCCCTGGGTTTTCTGTACCACAAGTTCAACATGTGGTCCTGTCTTGTCAATCCCAGGTGAGGGCCAGATATTCTATGAAGTTTCTAGGTGGGATCAAGCGGGCTCTGTACTCTTGGGTGCTACAGCAAGGGGAGGGAAGCTGGAGTAGAGATCCCCTCATGGAAAGGCTCTCGCACATCCTGAAGAACCCCAGTACCTGGATTTAAATTTTGGAGCTATAGATTTAGGTCTTGGAGAGGTGGGAGATTTGCAGGTGCCTCTGCACGTCCATGAACATTGGTGCAAGAGGACAGGGAATTTGAGATTCTAAGGCCTATTCAATGCACATGTGCAAGGCTGGTTCAGTTTTGGGCACCACGGACTCTGACTCAGTTTCAAGTTCATTCATTCTTCATTTATTAAGATACAGTCTGTCTCTGTTGCCTGGGCTAGAGTGCCATGGCATCAGCCTAGCTCACAGCAACCTGAAACCCCTGGGCTCAAACAATCCTCCTGCCTCAACCTCCCAAGTACCTGGGACTACAGGTGGGCATCACCATAACTGGCTAATTTTTCTGTTTTTAGTAGAGACAGGGTCTCGCTCTTGCTCAGGCTGGTCTCGAACTCCTGCCTCAGACTCCCAGAGTGCTAGAATTACAGGCGTGAGCCACCACTCCTGGCCCAGTTTCAAGTTCTGACGATGCCAAGTGCATTGAAAGAAAGAGCTGGCATGACTGACTGTTGCCCTGTGAAGTTATTTTTTTTTATTTTTTTTTTTGTAGAAATCTGCTCTAACTTCTCTGGAAGAGATGGTAGATCCCAAAAGGCAGAGAGACAATACTGCCTACAGATTTTGGAGCAGTGTACAATTTGATGCACAACTGTGGGTTGTTACCGGAAGCCCCACAAAAAAAGACATTCTACAGTGTAACCTGTTGGGTACCTTGTATGTTTATATCTTGTCTGGAAACTCTGGACAGCATTTCACAAATATAATCAGTAAGAAAATTATCTCCAGGTCCAGAAAAATGATCCACAATGGTAGAACAGAAAGAAAACTATTTTATTACACAATTAAACCAGGATGTGATGTTCATCACAGGCAATCTGCTATAGGACTCCAAAAATAAAGATTTACCATAATTAGTCTCCAAGTAGAAGACCAGACAGCACCATTTCTCATATATTCTACATCTTAAATTCACCTGGTAATTTAGAGGTTATCTCTGTTTTGAATTGGCTACATTCAAAGGAAAAATATACTTCTCGTCTTCATGATAAGATTTAGATTTGCAACTTGGATCCAGGTGCTTCCCGAAGGTAGGCTCCTACTTTTCTACAAAAACTTTTGCAAAGTATTCTATCTTCCTGGTTATTTATATTTCAAAGTAATAGTTCCCACATCCTAGAGAAAAATATTCTAGAGTCACAAAGAATAACAAAAGTTTTATATAGCTCTTAAAATAATTTACATATATTTTGTAGAGGCATAGAGAAAATTGCTATATAAAACCTTTCTAAATTAAACACCTCAAGAGAAAGGAGGAAAATCTCTTTCCACATTTTCAATTTTGAGAATTAAGCCTCAGATTTCTAACCTGCATTTGCTCTTACCCCAGCCTGCTCTAGGGCCATGCTCTTGAACTTATGGACATCTGTAATCCAGGAGGTGCTATATTCAGGCACCAGAGGGGTGGCCTTGGGCACAATGAGTGGAGAAAAGAAGGTTTGTAGCTTAAAAAAGGCAGGACAGAGAAGGTGCTATCAAGGACCCATGGGTGGGGGACAGCGCAGTGCTGGTGGAAGGACTGGTTTTTGCTACAGATACAAGCCCAGGTGGGGCTACGTCTCAGTCCTGCATCCACATAGGAGATGAGATTATGACTGGGTGTTCCAGAGCCTTGGTTGGTGGAGGGACCATGTTCTTCTTAGAGATTCAGTGTTGGGGGTTGCAATTATCCAGGAGTCATGTAGGTCCTTGTGTGGACTTTTGGTGGGCAACTTTAGGAGCAAATGTGCTGGGGGTGCAATCCCTGAGCTTGGACCCTTGTCCTGAAAGGGGCGTGGCCATATCATTACCTAATGCACATGTGTGCGAGTGGACAGGAATTGTGGCGGCAGCAGGGTGTGAGGAGGGGTCTGCCTTCAGAACACATCTCAGAGCTTTCTGAGCAATGTGAGGTATGCAAAATTGATCAGGCCCAGAGAGAGAAGACTATGTGACTTACTGTCAATCCCCAACACATGCCTGGGGGCAATCGTTTAAAGACATTTTGTTCCAGACTAGCTACCTCACCCATTATCTTGATATTTCTCGAATTTGTGATACAAGAAACAAAGTATAGCCAATCAAGAGCTTATGTAATTTTAATACAAATTCTTGGTAAACAACTTAGAAACTGCCTCTCTTCTTTTTCCCTTAAAAGCCCACTTGTAACAGCTGCTAATAGAAACTTACGTTCAGGGGCCGGGCGCGGTGGCTCACGCCTGTAATCCTAGCACTCTGGGAGGCCGAGGCGGGTGGATCCTTTGAGCTCAGGAGTTCGAGACCAGCCTGAGCAAGAGTGAGACCCCGTCTCTACTAAAAATAGAAAGAAATTATCTGGCCAACTAAAAATATATATAGAAAAAAATTAGCCGGGCATGGTGGCGCATGCTTGTAGTCCCAGCTACTCGGGAGGCTGAGGCAGTAGGATTGCTTAAGCCCAGGAGTTTGAGGTTGCTGTGAGCTAGGCTGACGCCATGGCACTCACTCTAGCCTGGGCAACAGAGTGAGACTGTCTCAAAAAAAAAAAATAAAATAAAAAAAAAAAAAAGAAACTTACGTTCAGGGCAAAGTGAATTATGCTCCTGGGTGGCCATCCTCAAAGTTTGCACATGAATACTCTCTTTAAATTAGATTCTGACCTTTTTGATTCTTTTAGGTTGACAGTCATCTGTCCCAGCTGGAAAGACACATGGAACCATGTGACAATTTGTGATATTACAGCCCATGTGCAGGAGGACAGAGCCTGCTTTTCCTGAGACACGGAGTCTCCTTCCAGCCCAGGCTCTGCCTGACCCACACTGGGTGAGTTCACAGGCTTCCATGTGTCCTAGGTCCCCCAAATGTCCTTCATTGTTGACGCTTGACTTAAGTGGGGAAACCTGTGCACAGGTCCCTTTGTTTTGGGTATCTCACAGGGCATATCAGCAGAAATTATTACAGCATGAACATGAAGGTGTCTTCACCTCAGGTTCGTTTTAAAATAAATGACCAACAGTGGAGCCTGGTTCAACAATGTGTGGTGGAAATGCATGGAAGCCCTTAACAATGATGCCATGACACATATGTGATGATACACAAAGGACATCATGACACATGTAATATAACGAAAGAGATTAGAGCAGCATTAAAATATGTAATTCTGTTGTTTTTGCTTATTTTGTGAGTATATGTTTTATGTAAATTGTGGTAAAATATACCACCCCTTTTAACTATTTATAGTTTTTTTTTTTTTTGAGACAGAGTCTCACTCTATTGCCCAGGCTACAGTGCCGTGGCATCAGCCTAGCTCACAACAACCTCAAACTCCTGGGCTCAAGCGATCCTCCTGCCTCAGCCTCCCAAGCAGCTGGGACTACAGGCATGTGCCACCATGGCCGGCTAATTTTTTCTACATATATTTTTAGTTGTCCGGCTAATTTCTTTCCATTTTTTAGTAGACATGGGGTCTCATTCTTGCTCAGGCTGGTCTCGAACTCCTGAGCTCAACCAATTGACCCGCCTCAGCCTCCCAGAGTGCTAGATTACAGGCATGAGCCACCACACCTGGCCTATTTTCTTATTTTTAAAAGTATATTGCTTAAGTCAAATTGAAAACATCCATTTTTCAAATATACTTTGAGAGCCATGAATCTTTTAAAATGATATCTAAAGTGTTTCATACTGAACACACAAATGTAATTTGATATTTGTTATAAACAATTTTTATTTGTTGACTGTGTTCCAAAATCTTTTGTTTAAGATATTTCTTAGAGGCCGGGCACGGTGGCTCACGCCTGTAATCCTAGCATTCTGGGAGGCTGAGGCGGGTGGATCGCTCGAGGTCAGGAGTTCGAGACCAGCCTGAGCAAGAGCGAGACCCCATCTCTACTAAAAATAGAAAGAAATTATCTGGACAGCTAAAAATATATAGAAAAAATTAGCCGGGCATGGTGGCGCATGCCTGTAGTCCCAGCTACTCGGGAGGCTGAGGCAGGAGGATCGCTTAAGCCCAGGAGTTTGAGGTTGCTGTGAGCTAGGCTGACGCCACGGCACTCTAGCCCAGGCAACAGAGCGAGACTCTGTCTCAAAAAAAAAAAAAAAAGAAGAAAATAATAAAAAAATTTATACATTTTTAGATTATATATTAGTTGACCAAAGAGGTGTATGTATGGTGGCAAATACCTCTTACTGTGATGTAGAAACTCATGTAGGATAAATTAGAAAAGAAGCCACTTGGTTACAACAAGTCTTTATAGAAGAACTGGATTTAATTTTCTTCATGATGTTTTTAGTTGGCTCCCCAATGGAATAGGGATTTGCTGTTGTTCTGGCACACAAAGTCTCTTTTTATAATCCTTATGTACATTATATTTCTACTCATTCAATTATTAATGATACATGTCTCTCATTGTTTTACTTCTAAGAAAATTAAAGTCATGTTATTCTAAAGACTGGAGATGATAAAACAAGTGACAGCAGCTATATACATCAATGACTTGACTGAAATCTCATTTTTGCCACTCTGTAATAGCATTCAAATTTTCTTCTTGGGCATTCAAAAAATTCTTCACTGAGACATATCCTTCTTCCCCATCACCTGTCATGGGCAGGACATGGGAGAGGGAATTAGCCCTCTCAGTGTGAGGGAAACTTTGACGCTTACAATTTGATCATCAATGCTTTCAAAAGAAGAATTTTGATCAAAAGGGGAACATGAGAAAGAAAAGAAACATTTTTATTTACTTTGAGGAATACAAGCCTCCTCTAAGTTATAAAGCCCAGACAGTGACAGGAAAGAGTCAGCAGTCATGTCCCACTCTACTTCCGACCCTTCGGCTAAGTAATAATCTCTTAAAGGTGCTTGCTATATGGACTCCAGACTTATGAAAAAAACAAGTAGCTATAAATTAACAATGCTGCTTCCTCAACAACATAACTCACACCTTATGGTTCAACAATGTACAGCCAATCATTAATCAATGCTTGGGCAAACCAGTGAGAATTCTTGACAAATTTTTTTATTGGTCCAATTCTTTTTTCCTTTTTGCCTTGAAAAACATGCCTGTAATAAAGCAAGAATGGGGCTCATACCCAAGGTTACTTGGATGTGAGCCTTGCAGGCACCTATCCCTAACTTGGCTCAAGTAAACACTTTAAAAATACATTTTGTGCTTTAGTTTCTTTCTTTCTATCACAAATTTATAAAGTGATAGCACTTGAGAATAAAACCAACAAGGACATTATTAGCAACATCAAAACATAAACTTGAAACAACTCAAGGCTTAAAATCTGAGGAATGGGGGACTATATTGGGTGACCCACAGACTCAAACAGCAGCATTTGTGCAACAGCATGAGGCACAGAAACCATGAAAACACCTTTTCAGCATAATGTTGATGGTATATTAATAGTAACATTAATGTACTGAAAACTCAAAAGAAGCAAAACTGAGGTAAGCACTGCTTTATGATAAATAGATGGTTAAGTTACAAAGAACAAGGAAAAGAATCAGGAGTGTGGGAGTCCATGCATGATTACATTATTTTTTGAGCTCAGCATAAAACAAACAACTTACTTCAAAAATATCTTTGCTTGTTCAGACCATGTCACTCAGCATACTCATATTTTCAGCCAAGAAAATAAAGAGCTTAAACTCCAACCATGAAATAAAATCCTTAAATACTTGGGAAAACAGGAATTATACAACAGAAAGATTTTATAAAGTGCTCCTGCCATGGCTGGCGTGAGCAGGCTGGGAAACCTGCTCCCCAGGAAAAACTAACTGGGCCTTCAGTAACCTCCTGTGGCAGGCTCAAGACTGGCCTTAATGTGGAGTCACTGGGCTCAGGCCTCCACTATTTGGTCAGGATTATTTACATAATTTTATATAAGAAAACACACAGTTTTTAAAGAAGACAGCAGACTCATTCAAACTCAGTGTTTATGTTTATAGAATAAAAGGAAATTCTAAGAGGGAAAAATTCAAACCATAATCGTTTTTCCTCTGCTCTCACAACACAACAATCAACACAGAAGATTTCTGTAACCAAAGGTGAGGAGACTTTTCCCTATCAAGAAGCAAGCAATCAATTTTGGAGGAGACACCAAGTCGGTATCCTCAAACCCAGTTCAGTTCCAACACTATCTACCTGGAGATGGGGGATGGGTACAGAGCAGTCATGTCCTTGCCAGACTCACCTCCTTCCAGGACCTCCAGGTATTCAGCTATCTGGAAGATCTCCAAACCCCATCCTTTTGAGTTTTATGGAAGCTTCATTTCATTGACATACTTCATAAATCACAAGTCATTGGTAATCAAGTTAATCTTAAATCCCCTCTCCTCCCTGGAGGTTGGGGATAGAACTAAAAAGTCCATTCCCCTGGGCATGTGTCTGGTTCCCTTGGCAGCCAACCACCCATCCAGTGGTTTCTAGGGGCTTTCCAAATATCCCCTTATTAACATAAGCTCAAGGGTTTTAAATAGCTTTGTTGTAAATAGCAAAAGACTATCTTTCACCTGTACAGGTCAGTAGCTACCTCAGAAACCAAAGACAAAAGACTAAACAATCTAACAAAGGATATTCTCATTGCTCTAATCACTTAGGAAATAACAAAGCTTATAGGAGCTGAGCACCAGGAATCATGGGGAAAAAAATCAAAATATATCTATCATAATATCACAGAAATTGTAAGGCACTAAAATGCCATACCTCAAGGGGAAAAACAAAAGTATGTATCCCTTTTAATCAATAAACAGGTCATTTAATTATTATTTGCATGATAAATCACTTGATAAACACATTTAGGAGTTGCCAAATTCCCATAGGATTTATGGTTAAACTCCAACATCCAGACAACAGGATACAAAACAGAGTTATCCACTGTCACAAATCCTCTACACTGCAAAAAAGAGAGGAATGGATGTTTTGGTGAATCTTTTGTCATTCACCAGTCTTTCTACCCTACTGTCTTGTGAAAACGTATTCATTTTTTCTGCAACCAAAATTGAAGAGAGATCTTTTTCTATTTCCTTTCCCAGGTAACATTCCCAAAGCTAAGGCCTGGAATTCCCAAATCACTCCAAATAAAAAACAGACCTTAGAAATTTACTATACTCACTTGGTGAAGAAAAATGGTAAATAAGAATTTTTAACAAGTGGAATATACGACTAGATTTTTTTTTCCTGAGATCTGTTTTTCATGTTTCTTTGAAAATATTTTGTCAGGCTTAGCCCCCAGCCCCAGGGCAGATTTTCACTCTCCTTGGTCTCCTGAGCACACCACAGTGGCTCTCCCACCCCCAATGCTAGAGTCATACTTTTCTGCTCAGCCCTAGATCCTTTCAGGGACAGAGAGAGAGTTTTTCACCCCAGATGGGAGCAGGCCTGAGACCAGAGCAGAGGAAGCCAAATCCAGATCCCACGCCCCCTCTGGGCCCCTCCCAACCATACCCCCCAGGCCCTTGCCAGGCTGAGTGGGTTGGGATGGGCCAAAATAAGGTCATTAAATCCATCTCCCAACTCACCCCAAAACATAAGACAGAGAGGAAAGAAAATATTCTTAACTTTCCAGGTGTACTGCTAAAATTCATTTTACAGTTAAAGAAAAACTGAAGCTGAAATAAGTGAACAAATATTTTCTAGATGACAAACCCAGGGAGGGGCAGTGCTGACAGAAACACAGAAATGTGTGACTCAAGTGTCAAGTCAGGCCATCCTATCTCTTGGCACATTGCTCACCCCCTAACATCTCACTCACTGAAGACCCTTCTCCCAGGAGACACTGCACTTTGCCCCCCTCTTGTCTGAAGTGCATTTTGCTTTGCAGGTTCTTGCGCCACCTCAGGGGCCTGTTTTCCTTATCCTTTGGGGTAGTTTTTCTCCCTTCACAAGTGTGAGAAAATTCAGAGGGCAGGAATCATTTGCCTTTTTTCCTCAATGCCAGCACCCGATTGGCATGCCTCCAAAAAATGAAAACTGGGATTTGGGGATGAAAATCTTAATGTCTCAAGAACCTTATTAGCTTTTTAGATGAAGAAAATAACAGGAGAATCCTTTCAGCCTCAAGGCATCCTGATGCTCTCCTGACAGGCTCCAGCCCCATACCCTCGGGCTATTTTCTTGGAGAATACCCAGGGCTGGTATTCACTAGACATTCCAAGAGACAAGGCCACTGTGTCATCCCCAGACAGTTGTGAAACCCAGGACCAGAAAAAACAGGAGGGTGCTTAAGGACACATCACCCTATAAACTTTCTAAAGAGAAACCTCAACCCAAAGACATTTTGCTAAGATGTCTGTGCCTAGGGAAGATAAGATGGAGAGGTGCAAAGAATTGTTAAACCAGAATGCCCAGTCAATGTTCTCTGATTTCCTCATGTAAAATGTTCAGAAGCACAAATATTTTAAAAAGAACCACCCACTGCTCTGTGAAAATGTATAAACAACTAAAATACTCCAGCTCTTTGAAAACTATAATTAAGGATCAATAGTGGATAATGTGAACTGGTGAGAGGAAGTTGATATTTGGAAATGTGGAGGGGGAGAAACTTAGAAATTTAGGATTTTACTGCAAACCCTAGGAGAATCATGCTGGGGGAACAGGGTGGTGGATTTGAGTTTCTGCTTGCCATATATTTCGAAAATGCAGGGAGAAACAAGTCCTTCTGTGCAGTGTTACAATAACTAAATGGTTGGCAATTAGACTAAACTGACTCCTGAGCCCTGGCTTCCTACCTAAGAATACTGCAATCTAACGCAAATGCATTTTTTGTAAATTACTAACTTAGAAACAAAATTTATGTTTAACCAGCCACAAACTACCAACTAACCTCTGATTGTTAGGGACAGAAAAACAAGTGAGAGATAATGGAAATCAGAACAACAGAAATGAGAAAACATTTATAGAAAAACTGTAAGGAGGAAATGGTTGCAAAAAAATAAAAAGAGGAAACAGTTATTTCAGTCTTAACGAATGGGTTAATTAAGCCATGGAACACTGACCACCAGGGAATGAAAAAACACTATAAACAGTTATGGAACTTTCCCCAACATACATATACCACAAAGAATTACTGGAACATAACCTTTAAGTTATGTCGAAACACAGACTACAGTATCCAAAACAGTGACGTATAATTATGAATAGTTATAACTAACCTTTACCTAAACCTAAGATATAAAAGGAAAAACATAGAAATAGTGTCTTCTCCACTTGTTGAGACAAACCCATTTCCCCTTAGGAAATATACTTTTCACTTTGCACCCTTAAACTTTACTCGAATAAATTATTCATGAATACTTGCTGAGTGTCTGCCATCTCTCTCAGTAGCACAGGGCCAAGACTTGCAGTTCCTCACAACGTGGACTGAACTGTGACATGATTACAAAACCAGAAGATAGCCACCATCATACTCCAAAAAAAGCGACTACAAAATTATAACAAATCAATTATTGAATTTGGTTTGCTTCCTCATGCACCTTACAAAAGCCCTTCATTCAATCCACTCCTGAGGACCCCCAAACACAAAACCAGGGATAGGGAATTCCTGACTCATAATACACTGTTTGCTCTAGTAAACTCTTTAATATTTCAATGTTACTTTAGTTTAATTTTTAACGGGAGAAAGGGCAGATTGGTGACCCCATGGACCCAGCAACTGAGTCAGGATGCTCCCCTGATCACCCTCTTGTCCTTACTGAACAATCTGGAGAGGCGAGGCTGTGGGTGCACAGCTGTCCAGAGAGGCACCCGGCCATGTGAAGTCACCTGTGGAGAGGTCAGGACACCCAGGGTCCTGGCTGTGCTTCTAGTTCCCACCCTGTGGCCAGAGGGGTCTGAGGGCCGAGGTACCAGCGGGGAGTCCTGTCCGCAGACTCTGGAGCCCACGCTGGGAGGCCCGGGACCCGCCGCAGCAGGTTCTGGTCAGTTCCAGCTCCCCAGGACAACCAGCCACGCACACTCACCATTCCCCGGCTTCCGTGTTGTCCTGGCATCCTGCTTACAGATCTTGCAGTACCTGAAGGTCACGGGGCGAGAGAGGCTGCGGCAGAGAAACCCGGACCTTCCAGAGAGAAGCAGAAGCAGTAAATACGGATTGAACTTGGCGGGCTGAAGAGAGAAACTAACGCTCGGCCAGATTGTAGAAGCCGCCCCTTCCTCTTCCGCTTCGAGCCTGATTGGACAGTTCCCTTCCCAGCGCTCCTGACTGGATAGAACACCAGGCCCCTCCCCTTAATCCCCTGAGTGACAGCTAATGGGATCCCACCTCTTCAAAGCTGCAACAAGGGTTCCTCTTCCTACTGGGGTGGAGCGCTACCTGGAGGCCATTCGCATTTAACCTTGTATATAATGTTATATCTATTATGAATGATATATATAATATTGAAAGTTGAAACCTGTAATGATAAATATTTTAAAATTTCAAGTTTTGGGGCCAGGCACAGTGGCTCACACCTGTAATCCTAGTGTTAGGTCTGGAGGCGAGAGACACACGAAGGCTCATATGTAGCAAAATGCTGTTTATTTTGAGCACCTGGGTGCAGATGGGCGGAGGCTGAAAAAGGTGTCCACGATGGAAAAGGGGAGAGCCTTGGGTTTTATAGAGGGTTTTTCTGGGGGGAATAAATAAATTCTTTTCAAACAACCGGGCGGGACAAGGAAAGTAAGTTCCCCTCTTGCATTCCATTCCTTTATCCATTATTTATTCCATTATCCATTATCCATTCCTTGAGAGCAAGGGGACAACCTGGAGGCATAATTATAGTCCTTATCAGGAGGGAAAAGGAAAGTAAGTTCCCCTTTTGCGTTTCATTCCCTGTCTCCCTAGGGGTCTGGCAAAGGCTGTGTGCCTCGTACACCCCTAGGAAGGGGAGAGTGGTGGGTTTTATAGGAGGTTTGGAAGAAAGTTTGGGGAGTGCGAGCTCTTTAAGCCTAACATTCCACCCTTTTTATTATATACGTGTAAGAAAAGGAAACACAAGGTATGAGAAAAGGAAAAACTTAAAAATTAGAAAGATTGGGAAGCAGGCATTGTTGTCTTTCCCAGAAGGTTGCCTGCTAGTTTGGGAGAGAAGCAGTAAAGAGAGAATAGAGACAGCTCAAGATTGATCTTCAGCATTACTAGAAAATTAGGAGATTCAAGGCCACCCTAACACCTAGCACTCTGGGAGGCCGAGGTAGGAAGATTGCTTGAGGTGAGGAGTTTGAGACCAGCCTGAGCAAGAAAAAGACCCCATCTCTACTAAAAAGTAGAAAAAAAAAAAATTAGCCAGGCAAGATTAAAAAAAAAAAAAAACCTGGCCAAACTGCTCAAGGTAGCATGTGCCTGTAGTCCCAGCTACTCGGAGGCTGAGGCAGGAGCATCGGTTAAGCCCAGGAGTTTGAGGTTGCTGTGAGCAAGGCTAATGCCATGGCACTGTAGCTCAGGCAACAGAGCAAGACTCTATCACAAAAAAAAAAAAAAAAAATTCAGGTTTTTGGGTCAGGCACTGTGGCTTGTGCCTGTAATCCTAACACTTTGGGAGTCTAAATCAAGAGGATCACTTGAGGCCAGGAGTTTGAGGCTAGCCTGGGCACCATAGTGAGACCCATCTCTACCAAAAATTTGTAAAAAGCCAGGTATGGTAGTGCATGCCTGTATTCTCAGCTACTCAGGAGGCTAAGGCAGCAGGATCCCTTGACCCTATGGATTGGAGGCTGCAGTGAGCTATGATCATGCCATTGCACTCCAGTCTGGGCATCAGTACAAGACCCTGTCTCTAAAATAAATGAATAAATAATTCAAAAAACTCTAAAATAAATAAAAAATCAAATGAAATAAATAATTTATAACTTTCATGGTTATTTTGAGGAGGTAGCCTGAGTTTTCCAAAGGGAGGCAATCTTCTCAGGCAGCAACGCCTGCTACAACTAGAGTAGGAGTCTTGTGTGTCATTTTAAATATTCAACTAGTGACAGAAAAGCAAAACAAATATGAAATTGATTGTAATAATTTATTTAACTCAATATATCCAAAATATTTCAATTTGTGATCAATATATTATTAATAAAGTATTTTGGGTACTTAATCTTTCAAATCCACTCTGTATTTTAAGCTTCCAGAACATCCCAATTAAGACAGGACATTTGGATGTATATATTTGACTTTCCCACTTTTATTTATATTACAGTTGATCAGTGGAGCCAGGCAATGTCTACCTATTTCTTTCATATAATTGCTTATCATGTATAGATTAGTATTTTTCTAATTTCACTGAGGGTTGCAAAATATTAGTTTTCTAATTCTGTTATATCCTCTGCATGTAATAGTTCTTATTCTTCTATTAAGAACTGCATTTTCTCATGAGCTCTTCATTACATTCAAATCTAACCTGTCAGGAAAGGAAGGATAAAAGCTTGATTCTTTCTTTTTTTCTTTTAATTATTTTCCTTTTCTTTTAAATTATTTTTCACTTGTGCCAGACCCAGATATTGTTTTTTCATCCATTCTCATAACAATGATGAAGTGACCCCAGCAAACAAAGAACACACATAAATAATATTTTCCCTAACATTCTTTTTGTGTTTGTGTATTTCATAGCATTTAGTACACTGCAGTTGTATCTATTTTTGAGTTCAAATTGTCCCATCTTAGGTCAGTGAAGGACACTTCATATTGCCTCCTGTGTCTTTGTGCCATGAGACCATGTTTTGAGAACTTTCTTTTTTTACCTGGGGCTTGAGATCGACTAAAAAAATAAAAAAGAAAAAAAAAAAGAGAACTTTCTTTTTCTCTGGA
>JAQIFY010002210.1:0-13523 GCA_028533085.1 Varecia variegata | reverse complement strand
ACAGGCATGCGCCACCATGCCCGGCTAATTTTTTCTATATATATATTTTAGTTGGCCAGATAATTTCTTTCTATTTTTTAGTAGAGACGGGGTCTCACTCTTGCTCAGGCTGGTCTCGAACTCCTGACCTTGAGCGATCCACCCGCCTCGGCCTCCCAGAGTGCTAGGATTACAGGCGTGAGCCACCGCGCCCGGCCTAGGCTGTATTTTTTTAATTCAAGATATCAACCAGGCTGCATTTTTTTAATTCAACAATCCTCTTTGAAGCTCATTTGGTTGTTGGCAGCAGTCTGTTCCTTTCATTGTACTTGTAGAATTGAGGTCCCCATTTGCTTACTGTCTTTGAGTTGGGATTACTCTCCTTTCCTAGAGACTACTTACAGTTGTGTGACACCTGGCCTTGTGACATGCCTCTTACAACATATTTGTTGATGCAAAAAAAAAAAATCTCGTTTTGGCTTTCACTCCATTAGGTCAGGTCCACCCAAAATCATCTGCCTTTTTATTGACTCAAAATCCACTGATTTGCAACCTCACTTTCACTTGCAAAATCACTTCACCTTTACATTTTCTATCGATTACAAATGAGTTGGTTCTAGCCACACTCAAGGGGAGATCGTACAAGTATGTGACTCACTGGGGTCACCTTAATTCCTACTGTGTCCAGTAAACAGGGCAGTTTGATAGTGATGTTTTCTGAGTAGTAATCCATTCATTGACATTTCCTACTAAGATTTTTTTTTCTCTAAAAATAGAATGGCAAGTTTTTGTGAACATCAGTGCTCTCTTAAACCATCATCTCCCTTCCAAGACAGTCTTGCCAACATGAATATATATACACTGTGTAATTTCATTCCACCTTGGATGGAGCTAAAAGAAGAATTTAATGCTAGGTCCCCAAGTGCAAATGCATACTCTTTCTCTGACAATTATTGCTACAGTCTCTGCCCTAATTCAAAATACCCCATTTTAAATAATTCTGTTCTTTAAAAAAAAAAAAAGATATTTCCTCTGATTGAATAAAAATTGTTTTATGAAAAATTCAGTTATTTTGCTTCAGCTATCCCAATCAACAGGTGATCTGCTGAATGTTTTATCATAAATTATAATAATCCCCATCTCAAACAACCAAATGAAATTTGTGGTAATTGTTATATCCCCAAAGATTACAATTTAGAAAACTTAACATTTTTCCCACTTTTCATCCTACATCTGCACTAAGCTCATTGCAATTAAGGGTATGGGTCAAGTAAATGAAAACTACTAATGAGGAAAAAAGAGGAAAGTCTTGTCCTATTTTGTGGGCTGTGTTGATTATACTCCCTAGATAACTGTAGATCCTTACAGCTTCCCTTAAATATTTTCATTAAAAATCTTCATTGAAGTCTATGATTATCTCTGTCTACTTTATTTTTTCCAAACTCAGATTCTGGATTATTAGAAGGTTTTGAATAATTATGGGTCCTCATTTATTTTAAAAATTAAAGAAAAAAAAGATATTTTAGAGATATGGTCACGTATGAAAATCATGGGCTTTGGACTATAAAAAGCCTTGGGTTTAATTCCCACTTGTGCCTTTGGTACTTACATGATCTTGTTAAACTAACTAAATTTCTTTAAAGCAAAATTCTTTGTTGCGCTTATCTCTCAATAATTTTCCTCCAGCGATGCTTCTGGAGAGAGCATATAGGGTGAGGTGGAAGTTACTGTGTTTTTAACAACTCTCTGGTAAATTCCAAGGAAGATTTTCTAGAGCTGATTCATGTCATTGATGGAAGTGAGTTGCAGAACACCAAATCTCAATTCAGTGAAAGCCATTCAACAGAAGAACCACTGTCTACTATAAGATGAAAAATAGATCAGCCACTATGCAGGTTTTCAAACTTTAGGGTGTGTCAAAGTTACCTGTAGTGCTTGTTAAACCTACAGATTCCCAGGCCAAAGCCTCAGTGATTTCATTCAGTATTTTTTGGGATACAATCTAGAGATCTGCATGTTAAATAAGAACCTAGCTGAATCTAAAGCAGGTGGGCCAAGGAAAATCACTCTTTCAACTGTGTGTCTGTGTGTCTGTCTGTCTGTCTGCATGTTTTCTATGTAAAACACTAGACCTATTAGATAATCTGGACTCCCCTTAAAAATCAAATACATTTGAAAACTGTATAAAACTTGTCATTCTCTTGAAATGTCACATCTAAGTGTAGCATCTTAAAGGCCCTGAGATATCCTTTAGCAAATACATCAATTTATAGTTATTCAATGTAATGTTCCGAAGACGTATTTGTCTACAAAGCCATTTAGCAACTAAGAACTATTAATGCTTGTTATAGACACTGATGTCCTCCCTGGGCTGATGCCCCCATCCCCTAGGTTTTGGGAGTGCTGACTACAAAGATTCATTCACACTTGCAGAAGGTTCCACTCTCAGCAGTGACTAGGAGGTTGCACCCAGTGGTGTGCTGGATTCAGCTCATACCCGCACAGGAGAGCCAACTGTGCTCTTCCAAACTCAGTGTCCAGTGATGCCAAACACTGGTGACATGACATCTGTCATACAGGAGTATTTTTACTATGAAAATCAGCAATTTCTACAAATCAGGACTCTTTATTTTGAGAGCTGATTGTTAAACATTTACCAGGATATCACTGGATACACCTATAGCCTATGACAGAATGGTCCGGGGTTGCGGGGTTGGGGGGGGGGTGGCACAAAAGTCCAGCTTCCTCCCCTCAAGTTGTGTGAGCCTGTTGTGGTGCTCTGCACTCTCCAGAGCTCTGAGATCGACTGAGCCTGTGCTTCAAAGTCTGCCAAAGCACTGTCTTCTGTTTGCTTTACTCACTGCTCTGTTCTGTTTCCCTCACTCCCTTGACTGATCTCAGGGCTGTCCTGAGATCATTCTTCCGGGAAATCACTTGCTTGAAAATCCCTATTTCAGGAAGTGCTTCTAGGGAAGTTGCCCAGAGACAATGTCCTATGGACTTAGTGTTCCACAAAGCACTCTTTGAAGAAAGCTAAAGCAGAAGAATCAAGGTTCTTTATCTACGACACAAAATCCTCCAGGAACATTACCTATTTCAATCACACCTTTGTTGATTTGAATAAAAGTCAGGCAGCATGTGTGTTTCATTTTCCTGTGGATATCTTGAGAGTTGGAGCTTTGCCTTATTCACTCTTTCTATGTACTTTAAGGTCCTCGTGAGCATTGTGAATAGCTAAAATGTTTTCTCAAACTATTTTGACAATGTCTGGCAAGGGCACCCTATTAGGCGCCCTATAGCATATTGTTACAGAGCGTAAGTTCTGGCTCATGAAACCCTGGTCCAGATTCTGTTTTATCATTTAATTGACCTGGGGCAAGTAACTTTGCCTATTTGCAAAATAGATAATAATGTGCTTACATCAAATGTCTGTTTTGAGGCTTATTTTCCTTTGCAAAGTGGAGTAAAAGTATTGAGCGCAAATGTTTATTATATGTATTCAATGTGATAAATAGTATTTAGCTTGGTGACTGGTACCAAGAACCTTAATATATATACCAGACATGACTACCTACTATTTCAATGTGCACATTATAGGCACTCAATAGAGTTCTTCTGCTACAAATATTGTTAAAAATTTAGATAATTCAATATTTTTCAGAGACAATAATTCACCTGGAGTTGAATTATTTTCTTTTTGTAAATAATCCAAAGGCCACCTCAAATCCTCTGTAGAAAAAGGCAAAGCAATGAATAACAATAAACAGATATCTACAGGCAATATTGCTGGTGATTTAATTGGCTTAAGAAATAGTAGAGAAGAATGCAGGTAGAATGCAAACACAGGAACAGTTGTTAAGGACAATTGTATTATCTCCATGAGTATCAGGTAAAAATGGTGATGTTATTCTGATGTGTACCTAGATCTAAAAGGGGATATAGAAACTTTATTTGGTGGGGGTGGGGGGGTGTTAGGCCAAGATATGCCTGGGGAAATACAATGTGGGCAGTGAGAAATGGAAACACACACACATGCACACACAAGCACACATACTAACACACCTTTCTTTTCATGTTCATAGAAGTTTTGAAATGCTTGAAGCCAGGTTGATATGTCAAGTCAAGCAAAGAGAGGGTACTTTTCTGAAGATTGAGCAGCACAGCAACTTGCCTGTCAGATCAGACAATCTCATCCTGGGAGGTATTTAGCAAAGCTACTTAAAAGCAAGGTAAAAGCTGCCTTTTCTTGCTTTTAAATAGAGCTTTTTACAGGTAATTGATGAAGGTGATGGGGGAAAAAAGTGAGAGAGAGAGAGACAGGCAAGAGACAGGAGAGAGAGAATTTTACCCTGTTCAGTGCTTTTAAGTTCATTGCCAATGGAGAGCACACCAAGGAGGTCCTAGTTCCTGGGGGGTGGTTTGTATATTACCCCAAATTAAAAGACACTAAAAGCAAACCAGACCTCCCTCCTGTCTCTCACTGCTGCAACATTTCTCCCATTTTAGGAACAAAAATGCCCCACTGTTTCTAACTGTCGCCTGTTCTAAGTAACTCTCTGTAAATGTAACCACCCAGTTGACTCTGCATGTCTGTGCTGTGCGGATCCAAGCTAGTGCTTGTGTAATTAGTCCTGGTTATGGTGCTTTTATCCTGTGGTAAGAGAAGACACTGTCATTCCCAGCTTCCTCCGGCAGCTGGGCTTACAGGACGCTTGAGTTACTCACATGAGTTTCTCCTTTGCATAAGCAGGGCTTTGAAAATCTAGCTGGCCCACTGAGAATGTGCTAGGTGCAGATTGCCTGATTCCTCATAGCAGTTCCACAAAGGGACTTGTCTCACATCAGGAGGTTGTTTGGATTCTCTCTCTTTTTTTCATTTCTACCTCTTAAAATGATTCTTTTCTGCAGTAACTGCTTAATTGAATTTCCACTGTGTAGGGGCCGAGGGAAAGTTTCTCCTTCTCCCTCTGAAGATTCATTGAAAATCACCTGACAAAAGGCAGATTAACAGGAGAAAAGGCATACCCGTTTATTTGATCATAGTTGTACATGACATGAGAGCCTTCAGAATGAAGACGCCAAGATACAGGGGAAACTAACTGTTCTATGCTCACGTTCAACAAAGTATAGACAACCATGTAGAAATATAATTGGACAAAAAGGGTATAATCTGATGCTAATAGACTGAGTGGGGAAACCTAGAAAGTTCTCTCTGTTTAGATTCCTCTTGGCCTGTCTGTGTAGACTTTCTTCCTTCTGGATAATGAGGCATCTGTCTCTCTTGAATGGAGAAGGTCTTATGAGTTACCACCATGCAAGGTAGGTCAGATAATTTTTGCACAGTAAGGTGGGAGAGGGTGGTGAAGTGTAATATTTTTATGTTTTATGACTGGCTTTGGGGAAAGGGCGTGTTCTGGTTTCTATGACCTGCCTCCAGGAGAATGAGAACCCCCGGACAGGAACTTACTCCTTTGAGTCTGCTTCTGAGGCCTTCGTTTTGGGGTTTCCTTTTCTGAACCCCAAGAATAGTCAAGTCACCTGAACTTTCTATGTTTTATGTACTCATCTGAAACATGGAGGCTGGAAATAACATACTTCTTAAGAAGGAAAATACCATGAGAGGATTGTGAAAAAGAAACGTGCCTATTCATGCCCAGTACCATTGGTTGTCTTCCCCCTGCTCACTCCACTTGGTCCTGGGCAGAATTTGGTGGGGAGTGAGGTGAGAATTGAATCCCAGGGTCAGGGCTGACAGCTCGGAGATTAAGCCTGATCTGACTCACTTGTTGAACATCTACGTAGCCAAAGAGCCTGCTGTATGTGTGCATTCATATTTAAGCATCCATAGAGCCACGTCACGTCATAGATGCGTCAAAACTGAGGCAGAGATCTGTTAAGGAAGCTAAGTCATTTGGCTTCTGAAACTTAGATCTTGAATTCCAAATCCGGTCTGTCTGTGTTGGTGCCAGATATACATTATTTTTTTGTCAGACTCTTGATTACTGAGCTACTCAGTCTCCAAAACGACCAGTAGACATGAGTTCACGGAAAGATGTTTACCCTCCTGGGAGGGCACCTCCCTCAGCCAGGCAAGATGTTTACCTCAGCCAGGCAAGATGCATGGTTTGTTAGAGTCAGACTACAGGCTTCTGTTTTCTGCTGAAAGGAAGACATTGTGTTTTCTCTGGTTTTCATCCCATCAATTCATGATTTTCATTGTGAAGAAAATGGAAAATAATGGAAATGTGCACAAATCAATTATACCATGTCACCAGCGTGTGCCATTTTCCACCACACTCTCTTTTTTGAAAGAGGGTTTTTTAATCCTCACTTTTTCAGGGGAAGAAATAAAATACAGAATGTTTTCAAAGTAATTTGACTAAAATAATACAAATAAGTAGAAGGCCGGAGCTTGATTCATGACCTCCTCTTTCTAATGATGTTTGCATTCCTGAACGTTGCACTCGATTATCCTGTGGTCTTTTACTAGAAAATACAGCATTCAGTGAGCATGTCATCCTGATGGATTATATAGGTAGAGTTTATGCAGATTCTGTAAGCCTAATACGGGAAGAAAGTACTCTCCTTTGAAGAAGAAATTACCGAGTTACTAATTTAAAATTTTATGATCTGGTGCCAGAGCTATAATAACACTGGAATTTTTAGGCTAAAGAAAAATCATGAGGGCAATAATTGTGTCATTTTCAAGATAGCAGGATATTTCAAAAGCCCCAAGCCACATGTACTTTACTTTGATCATATAAACGTTGAAAAGTTTTTTCCTGTTATACACCAGTACAACCATTCTCTCTTGCAAGCCTTATCTCTGCACCTCTTTTCATTTTAGAAAGGAAGCTTTAGGTGCCACTTAGCATTTCTATAAACAGGGCTCTGCATCTTTGTTTCAGGTGCTCTTGTGCCCTCTCCTTTACTTGTTAACCAGATGCATTGTTTTAAGTAGATTTTTTTTCTTAGATGCAATGTAAGGATAGCCTAACTCTAAATTTATTAAACAACAAAGAGATTAAATTCTTTATATATATTTATATTAATAATAAGTCTAGCGGTAGTCAGGATCTGAGTTGGTTAAAATACAGTCAATGACTATCCTCAAGGACTCATCATATTCCTGCCCCTTTCCACTATGCCCGGGGACAATATATTGAAGATAGACATTTTTTTCAGGGTCACAAGATGGTGGTCCTAGTAACAAGTGGCATATACCATAAAGAAGGAGCTATTACTTTGCAGATGTTGCACTTAAGGTATAAGGTAAACCCTTCCCAGAAGTTGACTGGCAACTTTGCAATTGAGTCTCATTGCTCAGAATCACGTTACATGCCAGTACCTAAATCCATCATTTATTAAGGAAATGGCATCACCCTGATTGGCGTAGACAAAATCTAATTCACTAGCTGGAGCTGGGGTTGTAGTGGAAACGGTCTCTCCTGAAGAACTTGCACCCACTGAGTTCTTCAATTGGGGTAGAATGGGAATTGAAGATAGTTATTTGGGTAGGAGACCAAACTTCCTTGCCACTGCATTCTCCAAAATTAAGTGAAGATGTTAAATTTTCCATGAGTCTTTCCTAGTGAGGCCAGACAAGGTTGATGATTTCCTTTTCTGCACTATATCTGAACTTTGTTCATACCTTTACTGCTGAAATCATTCTATTGCATTGTACAAAATAAAATTCAGTGGGGCGGGGTCTCCCCTACCATTAGTGAACTCCTTATGAAAAAGAGAGGTGTTTTATTCATCTTCATAGCCACAGCACCCAACAATGGCCCATAATTGGCTCTCAATGAGTATTTACTAATTATAATTGGAAAGTAAATTCTATTCATAAATGTAATCATTTCTAAATTCAATACATCATTTATGAGAACATTTTAAAAGAAAATGTCACTTTGCTTACAAAAAAGAGCCACTGCCATGCAAACATCATAAATGATAGTTAAGAAATTGCAGCTACATGGGAAAAACTACAAAATAACAAGAAAAAATAATTATGTTGATTAGGACCTATGGTGGATAGATGGCTAGATATATTATAAAACAAGTATAATAAAATATTAATGGAACCCAGGTGGTAGGTTCTAGTCTGTTCACTATAAAATTTTTCCAACTCTTTATTGGTTGACATATTTCATAATAAATTCTTAGAAAATAAAATAATTTAAACTGTTTGCTGGTTATCATTGCATTAACTATTTTGGGAAAATGTGAATGTAAACCAAGAAAATGCAGAAAAATAAACAATTTATCAGTCAGGGTGATGAGACTATGAGGTCTAATTTTTTCTCTTTCTTTCAGTGATTGTTACTATGTGGTTCAGGCTAGGCAATTTTATATTGCAAAGAAGCAGCCACATTGAAATTATATTATAATGAAGTCTAGAAATAAGAAAAAAAGAAAACAGGTTAAAAACTCATTTTTACATAACATATATTTTAGAAAAGATATTTAATAATAAATAATAATTTAATACATTAACTACTCATATAGAAGAATGTCAAGTTGCATTTATAAGGCAAGATGCAGCATCTGAATGCAATCGATTTTTATAATAAAATAAAAAGTCACAAATGTGAGAAAACATAGGAACAAAATGAGTTTGGAATATGCTTATCATTTCTAATGTGTTCTTTTTTCCTAATCCAGTTTTTATCATATAAAAGACTCAAAGTATATTGATTTCCTAAATATCATGTGGTGTATTCCAGGCACTATGGCCTTCAGACATTGAATTGTGTCAAAAATTCTCCATCTGCTGGTAACCAAGGAAAGAATGAAATTATTCAATAAGGCAGAGCAGTGTAAAGTCTCCTCTATTTTTTTTTTTTTTGTCTTTTCTAATATGAGACTGACATCCAGCCAGTATCAACTCTATTTAATTCTCTCCGGTCTATTTATTCACTGATGGCACGTGTAACTTTGCACCTAAAGCCAAGTATAGAATTTACTGACACCTGGAAAGCAGATGTGTCCAGCTAATGGAGTCTCTCTGCTGCTGACTATGACCTCTCCTTATGAAGGGCGCATTCCTGCAGCTGAGACTTACCTCTAATGTGAAAGGAAGCCCCTTCTGGTGGAGCAAATAAGATGGATAATGGAAAAGTGATCCCACCGTAAAATTAGTGGCACAATTAACAGATTAATGACAGCGATGTAGGGTTTGGCTTACTAGAAAATTCAGTTAGAATGGGAGAGTAAGTTCACTCTGAATCAAGCTTGTCCCTAATACCAAAGAAAATACATTCCATTTGCTTTACAATTTAAATGTTTCTTGTTCATTTGGATATGTGTGTTTTTCCATTTGGGTGTTTGTAATTATAAATATGCATTTATATAAAACACACATATATGTGTTTATATGGGGGGGAGAGAGGCTGTATCTGAGGCTATTGCTAATAATGATGATTATATTAGTTTCCTATTAGTGATATAAAACATGCCACAAATTTAGTGTTTTAAAACAATGTAAATTTATTATTTTACAGTTCTGGAGGTATGAAATGAGTGTCGGGCTAAAATGAAGGATAGGCCTTGATTTTAGCATGACTGTGTTCCTTCTGGAGGCTCTAAGGGAAAATCTTTTTTCTTGCCTTTTCCAGTCTCTAAAGGGGGCTCACATCCTTTGGCTCATGGCCTCCTCCCATCTTCAAAGCCAACAATAGATTTCAGAGTTTTTCACATTGTGTCTCTCTGACACCTACTATTCTGTCTCCTTCTTGTACATTTAAATAAACATTGTGGTTACATTGGGTCCAACTCAGATGATCCAAGACAATGTTTTTATTTTAAGGTGAGCTGATTAGCAAACTTAATTCCCCCTTGCCTTGTGACATAACATATTCATAGGTTCTAGAGGTTAGGATGTAGACATGGGGACACAGAGAGTCATTATTCTCCCTACTGCAATGACGGATACAGATTATTATTAATAGTTTGTGTCTCACTTTTCTTTCTTTCCAGGGAATGTGTATGTGTCAGGCATTTAGCCCCACAATCACTGTTTCACACCATTTTTTTCATGAGATAAATAATTTTTAAAAGGCTGGGCGCAGTGGCTCACGCCTGTAATCCTAGCACTCTGGGAGGCCGAGGCGGGTGGATCGCTCAAGGTCAGGAGTTCGAGACCAGCCTGAGAGCGAGACCCCGTCTCTACTAAAAAGAGAAAGAAATTATCTGGCCAACTAAAATATATATAGAAAAAATTAGCCGGGCATGGTGGCGCATGCCTGTAGTCCCAGCTACTTGGGAGGCTGAGGCAGGAGGATTGCTTAAGCCCGGGAGTTTGAGGTTGCTGTGAGCTAGGCTGACGCCACAGCACTCACTCTAGCCCGGGCCACAGAGCGAGACTTTGTCTCAAAAAAAAAAAAAAAAAAAAAAAATTAAATATAATTTACCCTTTTAACAGATATGGAAACCAGTGTCCTGAGGACTAAAATATTAACAATGGGAGAATGATGACTTTTATTTAAATCTCTTTATCTATAAAACCATCCCATATACTGGAATCATTACATCCTACCCCCATCAGCCGTCAGCCTATAGAAAAAATAATTGATTTCTCAAATCATTTGAGCTCTGAGATGTGAATAGAATAAGAAAAAACAATGCATAAAATTCTGGACATCTTCAGAAATCTCAGAGAAATGATATCCTTGGAAAACATTTATATTTACGATGAAAAAGGCAATCTCTGATTAGTGGACAGCCAAGTTGTAAATGACTTTTGTCTCCTTAACTGCTGCCAGCCAGAGATTTCTGCAATTGAATTGGTATCCCAATTATTAATTTATAACTCATTCAACAATATTTATTTTTCAAAATTATTATTTTTAGATTCAGGATCTCACTCTATCACCTAGGCTGGAGTGCAGTGACACAGTCTAGGCTCACTGCACCTTCAAACTCCTGGGCTGAAGAGATCCTCCTGCCTCAGTCTCTCAGGTAGCTGGGACCACAGGTGTGTGCCACCACACCTGATTAATTTTTAAATTTTTTTGTAGAGACGAAGTCTCACTATATTGCCCAGGCTGGTCTCGAACTCCTGGCTTCAAGCAGTCCTCTCCCCATAGCCTCACAGAGTGCAGGAATTCCAGGCATGAGCCATTGTGCCAGCCAACAATATTTATCAAGCTTAACTATGTGTCAAACAAAGCACCAGTGCGGGAACAAAACAGTGGGCCAAAAACTTTTCTGGTCTCTGTCTTTGTAGAGCCTATGATGGAATTAAGAAAATAAAAGTTATTCAGATAGCCAAACAAATTGATATTAACTTGCAACCCTGATAAGTGCTATAAAAAAGGTAGATACGAAAGCACAATAAATTGAGGATTGATCGAGTTACATTGGGGAGTAAAAGAAGACTTCCACACCGTGAAATTGTAAGGGTAGATGGGAGATAATTAAGCTAAGAAGTGAAGGTGGAGCTTTTCGATTGAGAGATCAGAGCAAAAAGTCCTGGTGGGTGAAGAAATGTGATATTCTCAATATAGGAAACCAGTGTGGATGGAGGACATGAAGAAGTGGGGTGGGGAGAAACATGATGCAAGATGAGCTGGGAAAGGTAGGCATGAGGTGTGCCATGCAGAGTGCACCGCTGTTCCCTCCTTAGAAAACAAAATTCAGCACCACGCAGGCAGGTTTTTACTTAGCGCAAAGCTGTTTAAGGGCAGGAGAAAAAGGTCATGGGCATCTCATTGCAAGGCAATTTTGCTTCCAAGACAGAGAGTTTGAGGAAAAGCTATGTCGCCCTCAGTGCTAGGTGAGACCCAGCCTTTCGCTGGTAACCATCTGGTACACCAGATTCAGAGCAAGGCTCTCATCATTTTAGATCATTTTATTAAGTTAGCTCTTGAAAACATGTGCTCCATCCCTTGACGCTGAGCTCTGTGTTTGACATGGTTGTTCTCCAGGGAGAGCGGACCTCCGGGGGCATCAGGAGAGGCCATATTAATCACTTAGGTAATTTACAGCTGTTGTAACATACTGGCACCCCAGAGCCTTACACAGTTAGCTTTCACCGCATTTAAAGACAGAAATGATGGTAATTAAAAATGGCATTTCTAATTAGTAAGAGGTTAATTAGCGAGAGGTTGGAAGGACTGAGGAGCTGAGGTCTCCCGTTTCCCAATCCACGGCTCCCTTGCAACTGGCTGGAGCACTCTCTACTTTTCTCCGGCCTGTAGGGTAACCGTGGAACTTGAGGAAAACTGCTTCAACATGTTGGGCTGCGATACAACATTTGATAAGGACAGCAGCTGATACAGTCTTGGCACCTGTCTCAGTATTTCATATAAAAAGATATAAGAATATGAATGAGCTCCATGGACAACTTGGGCTGAACACATTTACAAGCCCCAGGAAAGTAAGAGAAATAGGCTTCTGCGGATCCCAAATTGCCAATGCACTTTATTCCATTTTCCGCCTCTCAGAGCCTATTTGTGCTTGTTTTACAGACAATCAAAACTATTGTGATTATATTGAGTAGGAACATAAAAGTGATATCAGATTAGTGAGGGAGATAAATGACTACTAGCAAATATTCTGACAGCAGGGAAAAGTGAGAGTGATAGACAAAAATAATTAAGAATGAACATGCAAAAATCAAAATAGAAACTAAAATTGAAAAAAAAAAGAAAACAAAAGAAAGGAAAAATTAAAGTAGAACAGGAGCCTATTCCTATGGCAATAGGCAATAAATAGCTTTGCATATCCCTTCTAGCACCTAGCTTATTCTAATAATCTACACCTATGTTTTAACTTTTCAAGACAAGTCAGAATTATTATTACGTTTATTTTCATCTATTCAATTAAGTTACAGCATTTTCTATAATGTTTCAGACACTATCTTCTTCGTCTTCAAAAGTTTAACACGGCAAACGATTTTGAGTTTGTGCTTTGTGTGTGCAGTGTAACATATCACTGTATATTCTCTTAAATATCAAAAGTTTGTCGTAATAAAATATTAGTCCCCAGAGCCCTCTCTTTCTTTTGATGAGTAAATTTCAGATAGCATAAGTTACTTTATACTATCTAAGACACCTTTATATTTTCTAAAACATATGCTTTATAAATTAAATCATAATGTTAAAGTTCACTGAATATTTATGTTACTTAGAGCAGTTTGGTTTTTTTTCTTTTTCATGGAAGTGCAAATTTATTTATTTTTTGTTTTGTTTTGTTTTTATTTCAGCTTATTATGGGGGTACAAAAGTTCTGGTTAGATGTATTGCCCATTCCCCCTCCCATTCCCCCGAGTCTGAGCTTCAAGCGTGTCCATTCCCCAGACAGTGCACATCGCACTCTTCATGTAGGTATACACCCATCCCCTCCCCCACCCCATCCCCCCTAGTCAGAGCAGTTTGTTTTTTAAGCATGGTACAGAGCCTTGCAGAAGTAATTTGAAGGCAGGCAGGGCATTTAGGTGGGGAGGGAAAAAGGTCCCCATTGCTTTGTAAAATAAGACAGTTCTGTCCCTATCTGTTTATGTACTGGCCCTCTATGTAAGATCTAATTGGGGAAAAGAGTTC
>JAQIFY010002209.1:0-13523 GCA_028533085.1 Varecia variegata | reverse complement strand
TCCCCCCACCCCCCACCTCTGTCCGATACCCAATTGGTGTTATTCCCAAATGTGCACTTAGGTGATGATCAGGGAAAGCAATTTGCTGGTGAGTACATGTGGTGCTTAATTTTCCATTCTTGGGATACTTCACTTAATAGAATGGGTTCCAACTCTCTCCAGGAGAACAAAAGAGATTCTATATGGTTGGGTGCTGAAATGATAGAGCCTCTACCCAGCTGGAATCCCATTGTCTCATGTTGGACATATGGTGTGATAAATAACCTTTTTTTTTTTTCCAATTAAGCCACTGGAACTTTGGAGTTGTTTGTTACGAAAGCATGAACCTGACCTATCCTGACCAATACACTTGCCTTGGCAATTGGTTGATGTCACATCCCATTTATCCTAAATAGTCTCGTTTCATACCTGTTATTGATTAATTAATACCTGTTAGTTATTTTTAGCAATCCTTTCAGAAGTACTCTCATTTGGATGATAAATTACATGATCATCCCGTAGATATTTCTTTTTCTTTCTTTTTTTTTTTTTTTTATTTATTATGGGTTGGGTCTGTCATCTAGTGGCAGATCATCCCATAGATATAAGATAGCCTGTGATAAATAATATAGGAGAAACATAAATATGGCATTGGAGAGGGAGAAGACAATTCTACTAAAAAGATTTGATCATTAACTGGAACTTAAAAACAACTTAGTGTTCTCCAAGGCAGATATGAAGCAGGTGAGGTCTGGAGTGAAGGGCATGCCAACAGCTCTCAATTTGATCAAAGGTCCAAAGGTAGAAGACAGTAGGATATTTTGGAAAACAGTAGGCAGGTAAAGGTAAGTGTGGTAGGGGTGGAGTCAGTGGGGTGAAGAGAGCAGAGAAGCAGGAGGAATATTGGTTGGATACACTGAGGGCTTTGAAGATCTGGCTTCAGGGTGTTCACTTAATCAGTATGTGGCAGGGGACATTCATTTGAGACAGCTGCACCTTACGCTTGATTTCTTTAATTAGTTCTTCTTCTCACCTTTGAATTTCTGACCTAAATCTTGGATAACTCAATTCACAAAATAGACTAAAATACAGATTACTGAGGTGGAGGGACTTTTGATAAACTTCACATAGAAATTTTCAAAAAGGATGGCCCAGCAAGAACGAGATGGCTGTTCAATTGAGCGCTATGGTGCTTGATGCTTTGGGAATTATTTTTATAAATTAAATAAATGCATACAGCGAAACAGGTACTCTATTCTGTATGGAAACAGACATACTAGCAAGCTCTAAAATAGAGTACAGAGAGTACAGAGTACGGCAGTTGTGAGTTGTCCGTCCCAGTTTTCCCGGGACAGACATGGTTCGTGCCTATGGTCATAGAATTCCCTTTTACCCTCAAAAGGATCTCATCTTGGATAATAAATTATATGATCTCCTTCCTGTGACATTCAGGGTGGAGGTAATTTGACATTCCTTGGTTTTTTTTATTCTCTTCAGATTTAATTAGAACCAACTTAAACCTGTATCTGCCAAAAATTGGTGTGAAGTCCATCAGTCATTTGTGAGGACTCATTCTCCTACCTTGGACAGTACAAGGTACTGTACAGAACTTCATGGGTTCATGCCCCAGAGCCTCCCCCTCAAGTCCTCTATCCAGGCCAGCAAGATCGTCCATCCAGGCTAAGTGACACCTCCCTGTGACCTTTGTGCAGGCTGGCCAGGCTGCAGATGTAAAGCTCAATTCTTAAGTATCCCCCTATACTCATGCCTTCTTCCTAGTCATAGCATGAATGGCCAATATATGTGGGAAAGACATAAAATAATTGTTAATATAAAAGGTCACCCATTAATAAATAGGATCAGGGAAGCCTTTATAGGCTTTGAAAAACATTTGAGCTGTTCCTATGGATGTCACCACTAGCATGTGTTGAAAACATTATCTCCCAAAAGTGCAGTACATATTTGTCATATGTAAATAGGCCTGTCTTGCATTATATGCTGTAACTAAATGTAGTTTAGTGTCTGTCTATGGCAAGAAGGAACAAGCATATGATTGGTAGGTATTGCTATTTTTACTCTGTTCATGACACCAATATTCTAACATAAGTCCTCCTTATGTTTTCTAATAAGGATGTTTGGAGATCATTTGAGTGGACATATATTGAATACTTAACGTAATGCTTGGCACATTTCTTGATTTTCTCAGATTTAATTAAAACCAGTTTGAACCTCCACCTGCCAAAACATGGTGGGAAGGTCCATTATCAGTCATTTGGAAAGTCCCCCCCTCCCTTGAGTGGTACACAAACCTCAGGAGCTAAAACACTTTAGAGGCCTCTGCTTCTTAACAAATGATAGCAGGGTTATCTTGAACCATGCTTAGCAAGACCCAAGTAGACTTACGTGTTTTGAGATAAAATCAAAAGTTCTTACTTAGGGTAGAAACACATTCTTCCTCTCCATTGTATTTTTACCTTCTCTGTTCCTACTCCAAATTCTTATTACATTATCCTACATTTAGTTACTAGATAGGTAGTTCTCTAGCTGTTTCCTATCTATCATTCTTCCCAATTTTAGTAAAGGCTCCTCAAAGGACGATAGACACCAAGACTGGTCAGGTCATACCACATAAGGCACCCCACTGAGGGCTAGCCAGGGCTGAAATCCAGCCTGCACTCTGCTCTCTAGGCCTCACGCTCTAGTACAGAGCTATAGCTGCCAGAGGAAGGGGTGCCTTTTCAAATTTGCAAAAAGAATATTCATAGGCTATAGTCAGCCCCAGTAGGAAACACCTATTAGTATTTTAATACTATTAAATTTCTCACAACATCTAACAGAGTTCCAAACACAACCTGGTGGGGGAGGGCAAGGGTCTTCAGAAAGTGCCTCAAAAAATAATAACATTCTTAATTTATTATTTAAGATGTTTTCTGAAGAAGAATAAAATAAGAAAACAATGAGAAAGTAGACATAAACTAGGGGACTGAGGACAGAGTGCTATAAAAGTAGTGGATTTTTTTTTTTAATGCTCACTTCTAAAGCACATAAGACAGAGAAAGCATTCAGCTTTTAGGGAAAAAGCAAACTCAAAATATTGTATAATAACATCAAATATGTTTTTATGCATCACACATCTGCAAAGTGTATCTGATTACTGGAATTGCAAATTATTAAGGCAAATGATTTGCCACCTAACATGATATTACCATATGATTAGGAAAAGCGTTTGTAGGCTTCCTCACCAACATTAAGTCATCAGCAATATGTGAGTTTGCTGTCTTTTCACATCAGTGTTCCTGGAAATGAAATGTTTTCTCAGTGATTTGGTAGAGGAATTATGGTCATCCATAAATCTTTTGTTTTTCCCCTTCGTCTCTCCTCTCCATGAACAGTGATTATGGAGATAGGAGTCTCTTTACCCCAACTTTTCTGGCATTTCTCTGCATCCATATGAGGGGATGGACACAGATATAATATTGCAACATTGAGTGCAGAAATAAGTTATTCTAACTTAGCAGATGTAATAAAAGTCATATATTTTAAAATTTTGCCTTTTGTGCATGATAAAGCTTAATAGGTGAGTGATTTCCATTTGTCATTCAATGTCTCCATTCCCAAACTATTCTCTCACAATTTTCCATTTCCCTTATGCAACATGCTCCCATTACAACCCAGCCCACTAACAAACCTAAGTCAAGTATTTAAATGAAAAATCATCCCCAAATGTCCTCCTGGCATGTGAACTTTCATGGGCATTTTTATCTGTATTTAAGCAATATTGCTTTTTCATTCTTCCTGTGTTGATACATCTATGACTATCACAACCATGTATATTGTAACTAGATGAAAGGAACTAAGTTGACAGTGGACAAAACTGTCTTTAAGTATACTTTGTCACTATTTAGAAGTACACAGAGGGGAGTAAAAGTCATTGGAAATCAAGCAGGATGGAAGGGGTAGAGGGGGAGGGGCAAAAACCCACCTAACAGGTAAAATGAACACTCTTTGGGTGATGGGCACATTTATATCCCTGACTCAAGCCATGTAACAAAAGCATTTCTACCACCTTAATATTTTGAAATAAAAAAGAAATGTCCTAAGCATAAAATGAACGTATACTCCAAAGTGATTTACTTTTTTTAAATTATGAAATATTTGAGCTAAGAACAGGCTGCTGATTAGTGAATGTTTATAAGTAATCTTGATTGTAGAGGTAATAGAGATACAAAAGAATCAGTTGGTGCAAACTGTACATTGGAGTGAAATACACTTTGTTCTGTTGAAGATGACTTCTTAAATATCAAAGGTCTTCAGACTAAAAACAAAGACACATAAAGTCCACAATTGAAGAAGTAAAGTGAAGAAAAGGATTCAGAGGAAAATCTGCTGCAAATAAAGCATAAAAGTAGATTATCTGGCTTAAGTTATATTTCAAGTTCTTACTGTGCTTTGGCTAGCCTTGAATTTGATTATAAATCTGTGCTGGGAGCTATTTTAAATGACTGCATACATTTTGAGCCTACTAATGTTCAGAGTATATTTGAAATACAATTTTAGAAAGCTTAGTAATACTTTAAAATGTAACATAAAGTAATTTTTTTATTCATGCATACCTATTTAGTGTTAATAAATAAGGAAAAGTGTTATGTAAAGGACTTGATTTTTGCAAAGACACTAAGTCTAGTTATGAAGACAAAGATTGTGAGATTATTTTGAAACCAAAACAAATGTCTTGGTTGTTGAAGCACGAAGATCATTATTGAAGAAGATTCTATGCAGACCATTCCAAATGAAGCATGGAAAGGAAAAAACTTTATTTAGTTTGGGATTCCCAAAAGAGTTTTAAAAAATATATACTGCACATTATATAAATCAGAATTTGTGAATTATTGTTTGAGTTATTCAAATGCAGCAAGAATACTAGGACATATTGTTGGAAGGATACCAGAGAATGAGAAGAGAGAGAACAGGATAAAAAGAGCAAAGAAATAGTAGTCCTTGCTCAGCCAGCTCACAGAGCCTTCTGCACCAGTGATCACAGGCCAGATCCCATAGAGCTATTGCCTGTCACAATTTCACTCAAACTTGCAAGGGCTCAGTTCCTGAAGACCTAAAGCAGACATGTCATGATTGAGACACATCCCAAATAGCTCCTGCTTCCTGGGATCAGAGATGTTCCCAGAGCCGCTTTGATTAGCTTCATTTTTTTTTTTTAACCAATCATAATGAGGGTGTTGGTATTTAGGTGAAAGGATTCCTGGACCGGCTAATTATGATTTCAAAGGAGTTGACATGTATGTTGTTGGCATTCCAGTGCACACTGGTTTGCACCTCTCCACTCCCAACTTAAAAATGAAACAGAAAGAGAGAGAGAGAGAGAGACTTAAAATTCAAGTGATTGACAACAAAATGAAGTCCCTTCCACGTGAATATCTACCATGTGCATACCATCTACAAATGGATTCATCAATTGATTGCTTGGAACTGACAGCTATGTTCTATGGGATTGGTGGTGGTGATTGTGATGTTCCACCAGATGCTTCCTCATGAAGGAACTGTGGCCTCAGCTACTGGAGGTTTGATCAGCAGATACCTACAGCTGTCACCCCCTTTAGGGACTGTCTCAGCTGCAGAAAGTCTCCTCATCCGAGGTCACGCCTTTTTGCTGGGGCAGCTGGCAGCTAATAACTTACTGATGCAGGAGTATAAAAATCTGGCTTTCTTGGCCTAAGGAGGAACAACTCTGAAGGAACTTTCAAGCCCTAAAGCTCCTGTGGGTCAGGAGCTGTCCTTAGGCCTGCATCACAGCTTGACTTCTCCTTTCTATAGTACTGATGCCAACATACTCCTCAGTAAATAGCCTCCACACTAAACTCGGCCTCAGGGTCTCCTTCCTGGAGAACTGCATATGTGATCATATTAGATTCAAGTTTAGTAGGTTTTCCTTTTGCTTACTGAAGCAGACAATGTGAAAAATGTATGTTTCAGGAAAGGGCAGCCCATCTTTCCCCTTGAAAATTATCCAATATTCTTAAACTCCTTGGCCACTCCAAGCTCTCAGTATCTCTACTTTGTGCTTCTGCTTGAATAATGTGACAGGAGAAGTCATTACTATGATTGATTTACTTAAAGTGGGAGAGGAAATGGAGATGCCTTTATAGCTACCGTTATAGTAAAAGTCATAAGTATCTTGATACAATAGAGAAAGGGAGGAATATCTCTGATCTGCATGGAAAACTGTACTGGAGAGTTTTTGTATGGTTACCTTATCCAAGTCAGGCTAGCAGATAAAAATAATAAAGGTGTTAATGAGCATAAATCCAACTGTTCTGTGAATTTGAGCTAATTACGTGACAAACACAAGTTTGCTTGTGCAAAGAGAAAGAGACAGAGACAGAGAGAGACAAAGAAAGGAAAGAAAAAAGTCAGGAAGGATGGAAGGAGAAAAGAGAAATAGTAGGGGGGGGGAAAGAAAAGAAAATACCAACAATTCTGATGCATGCAAATTTTCAAAAGAAGTCATAAACCCAAATGCCTAAAGAATCAGGGAGTTGATGTAAATGTATGACATGGAGCCAAGTGTGTGACCAACAGAGAATGTCAGGCACTGGGCTAAGTAGAGATTGACAGCCTCCATCCAAAAGGAGCAGCCACTTTTTCCTTCCAGCCTATTGTTTTCTTGGAATAAAATTGAGTTAGTATTGCCAGGTTTTCCAGTTTTTTAGAGAAGCCATAAATTCAGAATTTTTGTAAAGTTTGTTGGTTTACAAAATATTCTGAAATCCAGGCCAAACATCCTTGCAGGGTAGATGCTGCTCTGGAGCTGCTGGTTTGCAAATCCTTTCAGAACACTGATTGTCATGTAATCGTGACCTTTTTGTCAAATATTTCTTAAGGTATATACAAACCAAATTTTGTGAATATCATCATATTTTAAATCACAAGAATTTCATCAGTTAATGGAAACTCTTAAATATTTAATTATTTTGTAAGGTTTTTTTTTTTTGGTTTGTTTTTTTTTAAGAAAAAAGTCTTCAGCTTATAGTAGGATTACTTGGGGATGCCTCGGATAGACCAATCTGAAAGAAGTAATTGCATTACCAATGTGATGAAGTATAATACAAAATTTGTATGGGGTGTTTGTATGCATGTGTGCATGTGTATGTGAATGTGTGTGTCTGTGTGGGGAGGGGGCAGCCTGGGGGGGACATTCAGAAAACGAAAAAGTTTGCCTCATTTGGAACATTTTTCTCATTCTCTACTTCTAAATGTAACATCATCTCCAAAAATTCATTAACAATAGCTCATTAGTCTTGAGCTAAAACCAAACCATTTGATGACTTGAAGCAGCATAATATATTATTTATTGACATATAATTCACATAACCATAAAATTCACCCTTTTAAAGTATACAATTTAGTGAGTTTTCGTACATTAGTAACGTTGGGCAGCCATCATTATTATCTAATTCCAGAAAATTTTCATCACTCCCCCGCAGAAAAATCCCATGCCTATTAGCAGTCACTCCCCTTTCTCTTTTCCCCCAGCCCCTGGAAACAACACATCTACTTTCTGTCTCTGTAGATTTGTCTATTCTGGACATTTCATATAAATGGAAGCATATAATATTTATTCTTTTGTGTCTGTCTTCTTTCACTTAGCACAATGCTTTCAAGGCTCATGCATATTGTAGCATTAATCAGTGCAGTTGACCCTTGAGCAGCACAGGAGTTAGGGGCATTAACCCCCCATTCCCTGAAAAGTCAAAAATCCACATATAACCTTTGACTCCACAAAAACTTAACTGTTAAATACTAATAGCCTACTGTTGACCAGAAGCCTTACCAATAGCAAACAGTTGATTAACATATTGTATATGCTACATGTGTTCTTATACTAAATTAAGCTAGAGAAAAGAAAATGTTATTAAGAAAATAAGAAAAATATATTTCCTATTTATTAAGTGGAAATGGATCATCATAAAATTTTTCATTCTTTCTTTATTTATTTTTTTTGAGACAGAGTCTCACTGTGTTGCCCAGGCTAGAATGCCGTGGTATCAGCCTAGCTCACAGCAATCTCAAACTCCTGGGCTCAAGCAATCCTCCTGCCTCAGCCTCCCGAGTAGCTGGGACTACAGGCATGCGCCACCATGCCCGGCTAATTTTTTTTTCCTATATATGTTTTTAGCTGTCCATATAATTTCTTTCTATTTTTAGTAGAGACGGGGTCTTGCTCTTGCTCAGGCTGGTCTCAAACTCCTGAGCTCAAACAATCCACCCATCTCGGCCTCCCAGAGTGCTAGGATTACAGGCATGAGCCACCGCACCCTACCTACAACAGTTCCTATATAATATAATGTCTACAAAATGTTTGCATTTTATGTATCACTTTCTATTTTCCTTTTGAGAATTTCAAAGCAATTTGGGCCAGTTAATCTAAAAGTACATGTATCCTAATTATCTGTTTTTAATATGTATTTCCCAATATAAAACACTTTACATATGGCTCATCAAGTTTTGCCTCATTTGGATAAATTTCTTATTTTTGTAATTACATCCTTATGAAAGACTTTATCTAAAATATGATGTTTATTATGGATATATTATCTGAAAGGAAATATTTCCTGTATCAAATTATAATACTTTTTACCAAAATATATCATTTATACCTCTGAAATTCAAAAGTCATCAAATTATACCATAATTCTTAATTAAATTTATATTGCTAAAATTTTTAAGGATTTAAGTTTATACTTCAATTTCTCTGATCTTAGGATCATGACTATTAATTTTACCTAATTTCTTTTGCACAAAAAAATTTGCATAACTAGTGAGATTTATTTTCAAACATTCTGTTTTTCTCTCTTTTAAAAATAACATTTAAGTGAACAACTAAAGGTACCCATGAGTCCTATGTCCTGTGAATGGAGTGTCACTACTCATAACTATTCACATTCCTCTGCCTTTTAATTATAATCTCTATTATAGGAAAAGTACTACCATAGTCAAAGCACCAATCATTACAATTTTATCAAGCACAACACAAGGATAACAATGGTCCCTCTATATTAAGAACACTGTACTTTGTCTATAGCCTTTCACACTTTACTGGTAAGTACGTCAGTGTATAGAGATATAGGGAATAGAAAACAAGATGAAATACTGCCAGTGTGATCACCAAGGCTGATTTGTGCTTCACTAGAGTGGAACCCTCCTGAAGTATTAAGATATGCACACCAGCTTTGAAATAAGCTTATTTAAAGATCACTTTAATTTGACTGTTTTTCAGCAACTAAGTGGGGCCTCAATTGTTCTCTGGTGGTCCCTTAAGTTCACCTTTCTTGTTAAAGTTATTTGGGACACCCATTTGCTGCTGACACTGATGGGTCCGTTGGATATAATCTAGGTCACATGTTCTAGGAACATGGACCCTAGGAAAATGGGCCCGAGTATTTCTAACACCCTAAGATTTCAGGAAGGAGGCCATGAGCCTCTAAGTTGGTGAATTCAATGACCTCAACTTGTTTGATAGGCTCCAGGACAGTAACAATTTTCTGAAAGTTTAGTTGACCCTTCAAAAAAATAGCAACAACAGCCTGTGTATCAGAATGTCTCACAAATTTGCCCATATTTGGCATTCCAGTGAACCGAGTGAAACTGCAGCATATTTCTATAATACTTATGCATAGAAGAACCCGGCTCATGGAGGTGGCCCTGTCACAAGCAAAATCAGAACTCTCTGTCGGAATCAGTGAGTGGTTCTCCAGGGAGCACCAATTGTCTTGGGAATTGTCAAACTCTACATCGACACAGAGACTTTGTTGTGATTCTCCAAGCAGTAATTTGGGCATAGAATAAACACCTAAGTTCAGGAAAGGGTCATGCTTGGCTTTTTAGTTTCAAGATCAATAGAGGATTGGCACTCTTCATTGGCAATGGACAGAGTGTCATGCCCACACTTTGAACTGTCTGGCACATCTCCATGTGATGGGATGTGCTCTCACCTGTGGTTAGGTTCAGAAGATAGCACTTAATTCAAATCAGCTCTACTCTAATTCCTCCAGGATACACCTAATTTTCCCCTTTTAATTTTTTGTGGGGGTAGTTGTTGGGGAGGATTAGAATTAGCCTTTGCCTACCTTTGTGCACCTTACTTATGCATTAAATAAATTAGCATGTACCTATTGTTTTGGTAGTAAACTTACTTAGCTCCTCTGAACTTTGTTTTTCACAACAGCTAAATTGTAAAATAACATGATCCATGAAATGTAATGACTCAATATATACAACACTGGTCCCAACATTGTGAGCTCTTCATGCAATTCCAGTTGTTTACATTGGTGCTCTATTTACAGACAACTTCTTTCAGGCTTACGCATTTCTCTTGCAAGGGAGCCAGCTATTCCATTTTACTCATTCTTTGCTCATTCTGGACATGCTGTTTTTGAAGGCAAAAATGAACTCGGGAATCTTGGAAGCCTCTACCTGCTATCCATGGTGTCACTTTCTGACATTACAGTTTAGTAGTAATAGGGGTAAATAAACCATACTCAGAGTGTTCTACTTTTGAAGGAACTGAGCTTATCTATGGACTAGAGCTCTCACCTACGTCTCCTTGAGATTGTCTATTATTTCCATATGCCCATATGACATGGACACCCTAAAGGAGATTAATATTTGCTACCACACCCAGAGTTGAATAAAGCGATAATTACAGAAACAAGAAATGCTTCCAGGTAGCGTCCTCAGCATGCTGTGGCTGGAACCTCAGTTACAATGGTTTATAGAGTTGCTGCTTTAATGTCCATTATAATAAAATAAGGACTTCTGGTGAATTTTGACAGTTTTATTTCCATCTCCTTTCTCTGTATCTCTGCAGAGGAATATTAAGTATTTTAGTTTGTCCTCTCAGTTTTACTTGGAACACTCATATGCTATTGTGCACATTAGCATGAAAAAATGTGTGGTTTGCATTGGATAAAGAATAGGAGCATTTGGGGCATTTTAGACTAGGGTTGAAGAAGAGGAATCTCCTCTCACACTTGGTTTGTGGATCCCCAAATGTGTTATGTCACAGTGAAAGCCAGAAAAGGCAGTCTAGCTTGAGTTGTTGCTGTTGTTGTTTTAACACAAAATCTCCTCTTGGCTCTTTTCTTTGCTAAATAACTTTTTATTTATAATTTCAAAACTATTATATACATATCTAACAATTATTAGAAAATTTAAATGAGAAATAAAGAATACTCACAATTTCACATATCAAGAGAACTATAATAAACACTTTAAAGTGTGCTCTTCTGGATCCTTTTCTAACATCATATTTAATGGCTGAGTAGAATCCCATGTTAGGAACATACAAGAACTAAGCATAATGGTTAAGGCATGGTCTTTTGGAGGAGGCTATCTGGATCAAATCTTGGTCTTACCCTTTCCTGTATATCTCTGGGTAAATCATTTCACTTCTCTATGCTGCAGTTTCCTCAACCACAAAATAAGAGTAATAATAGTTCTTACTGTATAGGATTGCTGCAAGTATTAAATGCATTAAAAATGTATAGTACCTAGAACAGTACCTACACGTAGTACATAGGATGTGATTACTCTCATTTTCATTACTCTTATTACTGCTGTTGTTGGACATTCAAGTTCACAGTTTTACTCTCTTATAAGCAATATTATAATAAACTTCCTAGTAGTTAAATTTGAGCACATCCTTCTCTCTTTAGGATTCCTAAAAGTTGAACTGCTGGCTTTAAAAGTATGTACATTTTGAATGCTTTTGGTATATGTTACCAAAATGTTTTTTCAAGAAGTTCATACAGTTTTATGTTCTCACCAGTAGTATATGAGGGTCCATTTTGATTTTTTAAAATTACGATTTGATTTTTTTGTCAGTGACAAAAAATGTTGTATTTTATTGTGAATTTCATATGTATTTCTTTTATTATTTATTCTGTTACTGTTCAGCACTGTACTCCTGGCACCTAGAATAATGTCTGGCACAAAGCAGATAATTGATAAAGCAAAAAATGTATGGACTTATTGAATCTATGTGTACATATATATAAATATGTACATGTGATTATACACACACACTTACACATATGCACACTGTACTTGAATTGTCTGTTCCTATTTTCGTGACTCTTTTTGTCAATAGACATGCTAAAACCTTGGAGCACCAGCTGAGCAGCTCCAGCTTCACAAGAGAGAACAACTCACTCAAGAGGATTCATAAATAGCTGCCATTAACCTCCCCACTTTTTATGTGTGCAGCTTTGTCTGAGTGGTTGTGTCCTCCTCTGTGACTCATAACAGTATCTGTGTCCATTTCCGGTGGAGTTCCATACTGAAAAACGTGTTACCTAATACATATTTAAGATCCAGTATGCCACTTTCTTCTTGTATACCTTAGGCAAATCTAATATTCCCTTGGAATTTTAGTTTTCCTGTCTGTAAAATGGAGAAAATAACACTCGACCCAACCAGGGTTGTTATAAAGTGAGTCCTAGGAAAGTGTGAACTGCTTTGAAAAGGTAGAAGAGCATCCCAATGTGCCTTGTAAGAGTCACTAATTATCTCCTGGGTATTGCTTGACTTAAGGGCAATGACAGAGTTGAATACCTTCTCTTCTCTTCCAGATTGGTCATCACTGGCCAGGCAGCAAGAGTTAAAAATAAAAAGTTTACTTGAGTGAAATTATTCCAAGTGTTTATCAGTTTATATAAAACCCCCAGGACTTTGATCCATGCTATTTCTAGGACTTAATTTTTATCAGTGGCTAATTGATAAGCTATAGTGAGATATTCATATTTCAGTCTTTTTCTTCAACGTGTGTGCATGCTGACAATTTATATGTTCCTAAAATTTCAAAAATGAATGGACATAGAAGAACTAAAAATGCCTCAGATAAGAAATGTAATTCTGAGGGGAGAATTACAAAGAAAATAAGATATTGTCCAAGTTTTTACTGTAGATTTTTAAAAATCATGCTGTTGCTTGTTGTATCACTACAGAATATTGAGAATTAACTTAATTTTCCTCCTTATAGATTTTTAAAAAATATTCTGCTTTTGCTATACAGGGTCTTCTCTGGTTCCTTATGAAGCATAGAATTATTTTTTCTAGATCTGTGAAAAATGATGTTGGTATTTTAAAGGGATTGCATTGATCTATAGATCACTTTGGGTAGTATAGACATTTTAACAATGTTGATTCTGCCGACCCATGAGCATGATAAGCAAAAAGAACAAATTGGGAGGTACCAATTTACCAGACTTCAAGCTATACTACAAGGTTATAGTAACTAAAACAGCATGGTACTGGCACAAGAACTGAGACATAGACCAATGGAACAGAACTGAGAACCCAGATATAAAACCATCCTCATATGGCCATCTAATCTTTGCAAAGCAGACAAAAACATACACTGGGGAAAAGAATCCTCATTCAATAAATGGTGCTGGGAAAACTGGATAGCCACATGTAGAAGACTGGAACAGGATCTGCACCTTTCACCTCTCACAAAAATCAACTCACAG
>JAQIFY010002207.1:0-13526 GCA_028533085.1 Varecia variegata | reverse complement strand
AGAGATGGGGGTCTCGCTCTTGCTCAGGCTGGTCTCGAACCCCTGACCTCGAGCGATCCTCCCGCCTCGGCCTCCCAGAGTGCTAGGATTACAGGCATGAGCCACCGCACCTGGCCTGGTGATTGCATTTTGACTGTTCCTTTCACATTCTCTTTTTTGCTTTGTACATTACCCCTCCACACCTGCCCTACCACCCATCCTTTCAAAGAGAGTTTCTCAGCCTTCAGAATTTGGATTGTTTTGTTATTTTGTGTCTGTCTACCCATTTCTGCAAGCAGCCCTGAAAGCCCTCAGTTGATTCAGAGCTTTTGCAGAGAAACAGTTGAACTCTGGTAGGGGGGGGGAGTGTCCCTAACACACCCTCATGCCCCTCCCCAAAGTTTGGGATGAAAAGCTAGGACAATAAAAGAAAGTTAGGAAGGAACTGAAATCTTTGAAGCCCATAGCCTAAACCCAGAAGATGACCTTGACTATGGAATGCATTGTATTGTATTCATGACACAAAACATTGCAACTCTTCATGTGCATATAACCCCTGTTGCTCCCACTGTTTCAAGCTCATCTTATCCTTCTAGTGGTAATATTTATCTCTGATACCTACAAACAAAAAAGGTACTTCTATCAAGGTTTCTCAAAAACATTTACAAAACCAGCTTTGAGGAAATGTAGACTGTTTCCTGGCAACAGCATTTGGAGTAGTAATTGTATTTTCTCATTTGTGATGTTGCTCTGTGTAAGTAACCAGTGTAGTGACTCTTTGGTTCATTACTGGTGTTGTTATTTTGAGTCTCTGTGTGACCCACCAGTGTTGGGGGGGTTCCAATTCCCTCCCCTTTCTTTTTTGCATTTGTCTCTTTGTAGGATTGTGAGATAAAATACAAGATGCCCAATTAAATTTGAATTTCAGATGAACAGTTTTTTAGCTTAAGTATGTTTCATGCAATATTTGACATATACAGTGAAAGTATTCATTATTTGTCAGAAATTCAAATTTAACTGAGCGTCCTTGGTTTTTCCTTTATTTTGTTTTTCTAAATCTGGCAATCCTACAAATTTGGTCACTAAAAATCACCTCTAGCATGTGAATTCTTCTAGTCTTCATCCTTCACCTGAAATGGGAGTCCTTTTTTCCCTCACCTTCTACTTATTTCCAGAAGAGGGCGTCAAGGAACTTAACCTGCCTGCATGGTGGGTTTCTATTTAAGAGATCTTTGTGATTCTATTTAACCTGTAATTGTGCTTTGGCTTAACGTCTAACTTACAGTACTTGTAATTCATTAATATTCAATAAAAAACATTTTTAAAATACACTGTGTGTGGACGACAGCTCTTACGTGTTTCCGTTTTGGCCCTGTTTGTTCATTTCAGTCT
Organism: Varecia variegata; assembly: GCA_028533085.1. NCBI lineage: Eukaryota > Metazoa > Chordata > Mammalia > Primates > Lemuridae > Varecia > Varecia variegata. The sequence continues at coordinate 12,155 of JAQIFY010002207.1, read as the reverse complement.
GACCAACTTTAACACAACTGACCTAAAACTGTCAGAATACAAACAACAACCCTCCCTCCCCATCTTCCTGGTGAGATCTGGGTTTGAAGTACCTTATCCTCGCCTCTAAGTCCACACGGGAGTTACCAAAGTACAGTGATAGCAGGAGAAACACGGGTTCCTCTTAGAAATCTCTCCTGAACACACCGGCTTGGCCTTGGAGTCAGAGCTCACAGCAGTTCCAGGGGCGGCTCAGCGGCCCCGCCCAACCTGATTGTTCCAGACACTCAAGCTCTCCCCTCTCATGTTGGAGGAGAGGGAGGGAGAATACCTGGCTCCTGCCATGGTAAATATTAAATACCTGGCACAGAAGACTAAGGAGAATTTTCCATTTCTTCCCCTCTCCTTTTTCCATGGCTAGTGATCCATTAGACTGCAACTTAGAAGCTAGAATTTTATCTGTACAGTAACTCCTTGTGCCAGAGGGATTGTCAGAGCCACAAGGAGACATAAATTAAGTAATTAGAAGCTCTAGGTTACTCCAGTAACCCTGCAAATGACAATAGCTATCATTGAGCCCATACATGAACCAGGTACTTTGTATACATTATCACTAGTAATCCTAACAACTTTGCAAAATTGCTTTTTTAATTTCTGTTTTATAGATGAAGAGATGAGACATAGTTAAATTATTTTACGTTCCAGAATACTTTCCACTGGAAGACGAAGTGAGACAGGGAACCAGCAGGCATTGCTTAGCTGAGTCAGGAAGCCTGGAAACAAAGTCTCGAACCACCCCCATCAAAACAGGATGCGAGTCAAGAGGTTCCAAGCTACCTGGATCAAAACTAGAGGCGGGCAGGACAAGTTCCAACTGGTTAGAACCAAGATGGCAGAGAAATCCACACTTCTTTGACCTCACAGCTTCATTATATGCTTCATTACCATGAAAGTATCTAAGGCAACCCCTCACTCCCATCATGCACCTGCCAACATGGCACTTCCGGTCTGACCACATTTAGTCAAAAGGAGGGCGTCACCCTAATTCCAGGAAAACATCACCCCTCTGCAAGAAATAACATGAATATTCCTCCCCTTGTTTAGCCTGTTATTAAGCCACTGCTTAAATAGACTAAAGGACCCACGGGGGTTGGTCTTTGCAGGGAGAACTACCCTCTGCTCGGTCTGGAGATTTTTCCATACTTGTCGACTACAACTCACTTTTTCACTTTACACTGTCAGCTCCTTCCTGAATTTTTTTCTTGTGTGAAACCAAGGACCATCTCGGACTTCAGTTGATTTCCAGCATAGGGAAGGACTTTCCTGTGACATAAGTGTCAGTTGCCACGCACTAATCTCTAACTATATGTGGAGTTTCAGTGGTTAAGCAGAGACAAAAACAGAGTTGACTCTACAAGATTTTATATCATCTCTCATGAGAAGATCAGAGTCTAAATGCCATTGGGCTCAGGTCCTCCCCCTTGGTTACTCTATGTTAAAAAGAGAAATCATCTGAATTGTGCACAATGAAAAAGTGGAATATAAAATAAAAAACAGCTTAGAATTTCAACAGCTTGGTTTGGTTTATGACACCGAAGTATTCCTAGGGCCTGCTTTTGTGGCATGAACCACTGGGGGTTGAGGATTTAGGAGGAAGGGCTATAAATCACTTGGTGGATTGGATTTATTTTATTAATATGAAGAAAATTACTTGATAGAAAACTAAATCCAATTAATATAAAGGGATGGGTGCTTCTTGGGCAGCAAATTTGTAAGAATTGTTTTTGAACGACATTGTCTATGTTGAATGTTTGGGTGTTGTGACCCAGGGTCTCAGATCAGAGACAGCGTGCCCTGTTTAGAGCACTTGTCAACCTTAATCATTTGGCTCAGTTCACTTTCCTTATTATTTTATAATCATAAGACCACACAGTAGGCCTCCAAGCTGAAGAAGCACCTGACACTGTGTTGGAAATAATAAAAGATAGGTCATCTATTCCCATTAGTAGGGGACCTAACTGCCAGGTTTTCTGGTTGGCACCTGCTCTGAAGACCTAGACATAGAAAACACAGAGGTGGGAGGGAGGGTGGTGTGTATGTCTTCGTTTCAACCAATTCCCACTGTCCCATAGTGCTAACAAAACAACTTTGCATGAGTAAGACAATATGCAGGCAACATGCTAATTTTGTTAATATAATTCTTGGCATACTCTCTTCCTGGCCAAGGATTGATTTTTAAAGTAAGTCTATCCATCTGCACTTTTATAATTCTGCCCACAAATCAGTGATATGTAATACAAAGCATAAAGTGAAAGGTAACCATGGATATGGGTCATTGGGAATATGTAGAGACTAAACCAGTGCCTGCCCTGTGCTACTAGTTGCTTCACAACTCCAAGGAAATTCCGTGATGGCTGTCTGCCTCCACCTTTCTACCTGCCAAGTAGGGACACTGTCTGCCATATAGTTATTTAATAGGACTATTTAGAGATGTACAAGGTGATACAAATCAATGCTTTTGGGGTCCTAGGACAAAACAGAACAATGAGAAGTTTGGATGATTAGATAGTCAGTTGGTGCAACTGATGTGCCTAAAAAAGAATTAACACCTCCAGCTCTGCCATCAGGTCTGAGTTCATAGCCTGACTCTGCCACTTACGGCCATGTGGCCTTGGGAAGTTCCTCATCCTCCCTGGGCCTTGGTTTCCTCATCTTTAAAAATAAGCATCCTACGACTACTATTTCATAGACTTGCTGTGAGAAGTAAACGAGTTAACTTAGATAGTACATGGTCTTTTTTTTCATCTCCATCCTGCCTCTCCAAGAAAAAGCACATGGTTGGTTAGAAGAAAGCAAATCTATATGACTGGCTCAGACCAGACCCCTTAAACAGTTTCTGATAGGATGGCCTTGTTAATAAGCTAACTAACAAGGGAAAAATAAATTATCAAGCAGAAAAAAAGAAGAAGAAACTCACAACACGTAACAGTCCCTTTAAAGGGACAGGCCTGTCTCAAAAACAAAAACAAAAGTGAAACTTCTGTGCATCAAAAGACATAACCAGTAGAGTGGAAAGGCAACCCGTGGCATCTGATAAAAGGTTAATAATCTGGAATATATAAGCTGAGTATGGTGGTGCGCACCTATAGTCCCAACTACTTGGAAGGCTGAGGTAGGAGGATTGCTTGAGCCCAGGAGTGTGATGCTGTAGTGTGCTGTGATCGAGCCTGTGAATAGCCACTGCTGCACTGCAGCCTGGGCAACATAGTGAGACCCTGCCTCTAAAAAAATTTTTTTAATTAAAAATAACAAGAATGGGCTGGGCGCAGTGGCTCACGCCTGTAATCCTAGCACTCTGGGAGGCCGAGGCGGGTGGATCGCTCGAGGTCAGGAGTTCGAGACCAGCCTGAGCAAGAGCGAGACCCCATCTCTACTAAAAATAGAAAGAAATTATCTGGCCAACTAAAAAATATATACAGAAAAAATTAGCCGGGCATGGTGGCGCATGCCTGTAGTCCCAGCTACTCGGGGAGGCTGAGGCAGGAGGATCGCTTGAGCCCAGGAGTTTGAGGTTGCTGTGAGCTAGGCTGACGCCACGGCACTCACTCTAGCCCGGGCAACAGAGTGAGACTCTGTCTCAAAAAAAATAAATAAATAAATAAATAAAAGAACGCCTACAACAAAACAACAAAACCTGATGTGAAATGCGCAAAAGGAGGACAATGGCAGAGTAGAGGTGACCTCCTGGCTCTCTGCTCCCAGGGAAAGAGGTGAAGAACTGACGGCCATGCACGAGTGGATCGCTCCCCCGCAAGAAGAGCGTTGTGAAACTGCAGCGAAACAGCATGGGACACACAACCCAGGAAAAGAAAAGAAAAGGTGAATGGCAGCTAGGATCGCGAAGTCTGCAGAGTGCAAGACCAACAGTAGAGAACGGAGCGTGCGACGGCCATGCCCGCCGGCCAGCGAGCACAGCGGGATCTGGCCCAGGCGAGGACGCCGGGCTCCCCACTGACCTGCACACCCACCCAGACAGGGACGTGCCTGCAGTCCGTGCAAAATCACAGCACGACACAGCGGGCTCTGGAGAGGGGACAGTCGCGGTGTGCCAGGACTGCGCCGGGCAGGGGAGGGGCTGGTCCGAGCGGTCGCCTCCCGAGACCGGGAAAGGGAGTTCGGAGACAGGCACCTCGCCTCTGGTGGCCAGCGGGGCCAGAGCAAAGGAGGGGAGCACTGAAAAGGGGGTTCTGCCCCTGGAAACCGCTGATGCTTGGGCTGGCCCAGGGCGGGACAGAAAGAGCAAGACTTTCTGCAGGACAGGCGTGGGACTGCAGGACTGTGACACACGAGAGACAGCGGGCGTCCTGTCGATTCAGCCCGTCTGCCAACTCCTGACCTGTCGCCCCCAGCGCTGGCTCGCTGCGGGTGGCCGGCCACTGTTTTGGGGGTCCACAACCCAGACGCTGCAGGGCGCCGGTGCGGCGGGCTCCACCCTGGGCCCTTGGCGGTGGGGAGAAGCGGGAAAAGCCGCTTGCCCTGTGCGACTGGCGTGAATCTGCAGGGCCTTGGTGGAGATCGATAATTGACAGCCTGCTGACTCGGCCCGCAGGACCGGCTCGGGTCATCTAATGAGAACATAGCTCTAGGGCCTGCTCGCCACGTGCTAGTGGCTCCCCCTAGCGGCAGGTCGAGCAACCACAGAAGCACACACAGCCAGGCAGGTAGGCAGCAGCGGTGATCCGCCTTGCCCCTTCCCCACTTCAGGGGGACTAGGGTCCAAGTAACCCTCCGGAGTGGCAAGACCCCTCCTAAAGATTGGGACATTAGTATTCCCCATCCAGGGCACCAGAGACCAACACAGAGGCATCAGACTACCTCGATACCTGGCTCCTCCGTGCAATCTACAACCAGTGACAGAGAGGGTAACCCCATAGCTTGACACGGTGCCCTCCATCTCCAGCTATTAGAGGGCACTGGAGTTATACACACAAGTGCAACTCACCACGTGGGAGCTGAAGCTGGGGGGACCAAACTCACTAATCTCCGCTGGCAAGAGGTGAAGACAAGTCAGAGGTAACCCAACTTGCCAAAATACCTCTAAAGCAATACAAGACCAGCGCACCTCTTCCCACCACTGTCAAGGAGCGTCCCTTGGGGGCTTGAAGTTAGGGGCACAAACCAGCCCTAGCACCTCCAGTTCTCAACCAAGTACCCTGATGAGAAAGAACCAGCGAAAGAATGCAGGGAATATGAAAGATCAGAGAGAAAAGTCACCCCCAAAAGAAATCATTAGACCCTCAAAATTGGATACTAATTTAAATGAAATGATTAAAATGATGGAGGAAGAATTCCAAATATGGATTGTAAGGAAACTCAATGGAATTGAAGAGAAAATAGAAACCCAACACAAAGAAGCCAAGAGAATACAAGAAATGAATGAAAAATTCTCTAAAGAAATTGAAATATTACAAAAGAACCAAACGGAAATCCTGGAAATGAAAGAGGTATTTGAGGAACTTCAAAACACAGTGGAAAGCCTTAAAAATAGAATGGATCACACAGAGGAAAGAATCTCAGAGCTTGAAGATAATGCCTATGTGCTAAACAAATCAGATGAAGAACAAAACATACAAGAAATGTGAGATTATGTAAAGAAACAAAATATAAGAATTATAGGCATCCCAGAGAGAGAAGAAGAAAATACACCAGGGCTGGAAAATCTATTTCTTGGAATACTGGAGGAAAATATGCCTGGCCTGGCCAGAAATCTAGACATCCAGATAGAAGAAGCACACAGAATTCCTGGGAGACTCAATGTGAAAAGGCAGTCACCATGTCACATAATGATCAGACTGGTCAAAGTAAACACAAAAGAGGCAATCAATCCTTCCAGCAGTAAGATGAAAACAACAGATAACCTACAAAGGAAAACCTATCACACTAACTGCAGACTTCTCAAATGAAACCCTACAAGCCAGAAGGGACTGGGGACCCATCCTCAATATTCTAAAACAGAATTATGGCCAACCTAGAATGTTTGTAACCTCCCCCATAATATCCTGCATTAAAAAAAAATGGGCAAAAGGCTTAAATAGACATTTTTCTCCAAAGATGATATACAAATGGTCAATAAGCACATGAAAAGATGTTCGGCATCACCAATCATTAGGGAAATGCAAATCAAAACCACAAGGAGACACCACCTCACACCCATTAGGATGGTTACTATAGAAAAAAAAAGAAAAACAAATAATAAGTGTTGGCAAGGAAATGGAGAAGTTAGAACCCTTGTGCACTGTTTGTGGGAATGTGCAACAGGGCAGTGGTTGGGGAAAACAGTCGGGAAGTTCCCCCAAAAATTAACCATAGAATTACCATATGGTCCAACAATTCCACTTCTGGGTATATACCCCAAAGAATTGAAAGCAGGGACTTAAACAGATACTTATACAGCGATGTTCATAGTATCATTATTCATAATACCCCAAAGGTGGAAGCAACCTAACAGTCCATCAGCAGATGAATGGATAACCATACAAGGGAATATTTACTTAGCCTTGAAAAGGAAGGAAATTCTGATACATAATGCAACATGGATACACCTTGAGGACATTATGCTAAGTGAAAAAAGCCAGTTACGAAAAGATACTGTATGATTCCACTCCTATGAGGTACCTAGATTGGGCAAATTCACAGGGACAGAAGGCAAAATGGTGGTTACCAGGGGCTGGGGGAAGGGCAAGTGAGGAGTTGTTATTTAATGGGTATAGAGTGTTAGTTTTGCAAGATGAAAAGAGTTCTGGGGATTGGTTGTGCAATTTGAATGGTTTTAAAACTATTGAACTGTAGTTGATTGATTAAAAAATGGTTCAGATAGCAAGATGGTAAATTTTTTTGTATTTTTTCACAATTAAAAAATGTTAAATACGTTCACTTAAGAAAAAATAAAAAAACCAAACATTTACATCTTATTATACAACATGTCTGTCACAGGTATGTGGGTCTTCTGTTTGCATGATGTGGTCCTCATGCAGGACCCAAGCTGGGAAAACAGCCGCCACCTGGAATATTGCTGGTAACTGGCAGAGGGAAAAAAGTGTGACCAAGCATACATAGGCTCTTAAAGTTTCTGCCAGGAGCCAAAGCACAGCACACTTCTGTTTGCATTTAATTGGCAAAACAAGTTACATTGACATAGGAAAGTAACTCCCAATGCTGGGAATCGTCTGAAGTCCAAGTGAGCCCTTAGCTTTGGGCAAGAAATTAGGAGCGAGCTGACAGTGTAAAGTGAAAGTGAGTTTGATTCAAGAAGTATAGAAAATCAATGCCACAGACAGACCAGAGACTAGTTCTCCCTGCAGAGGAGAAATGGCCCACTGATTTCTTTAGTCTTGTCTATTTAAGTAATGGCTTAATTTATAGGCTAAACAATGAGAGGAATATTCATGTTATTTCTTGGAGAGGGGCAGTGTCTTCCTGGAATTAGGGTGACACCCTCCTTTTGACTAAATATGGTCAAACCAGAAGTGTCATGGCATCAGGTGCATGATGGGAGTGGGAGGTCTCCTTAGAAACTGTTATGCTAATGAGGGTGTAGGCCGCCATCTTGGTTCTGACCTGTTGGACCTTGTCCTGCCCCCCTATTGTTTTGATCAGGGTAGTTTGAAACCTCCTGACTTGCATCCTGTTTTGATGAGGGTGGTTCTAGACTTTGTTTCCAGGCTTCCTGACTCAGTTAAGCATTGCCTGCTGGTTCCCTATCTCAACATGGCCATGTCTAAGTTCAATAGGGAGGAGAAGTCTAATTGTCCCTCAGGGAGGGCTACTGAGTATTAGTGAACACAATCCACCCTCATTGTTGATAATGCAGCCTTAACATTGAAGACAATCACTATTTAAAACTTCATAAATTAGAAGAGATGCAAAATGAAAATAAATAATAGAATTTGCAACCAAAATTCAAGAACATAAGAAAAAGAAGCTGAGCAAGAGTAGTGAGAGGAGAAGCCATGTGGACAGCATGGCGTGGGAAAGGGGTGGAAGGAGCCCTGCTCAGGTCCTGGAAATGTCTCATATCTTGTCCTGGCTGATGGTCATGTGACACAGGTGTATGCATATGTATAATTCACTGAGCTCTGAACTTAAGATCTGTGTAGCTCGATTTTTAAAACCCAAAAACTAAAGGATAGGGAACTAAAAAGTTGATTAGAGGCTCTGAATGTGTGGGTGTGGCTTGACAGCTTTGACCTTGGGGTGCTGTTTGTGGGAAAGCTGTTGTGTTGATGTATTTTGGCAAGTTGTTTTGTGGATATCAACAAACTGATTCTGGCACTGACTTCAAGACTTACTATAATGCTACACTAATCAGGACAGAATGGTGTTGGTGAAAGAACAGTCAAACAGATGAATGGAACAGAATAAAGAGCCCAGAAATAGACCCACATGAATATAATCAACTGATCTTTCACAATGAAGCAAACACAATACAGTGGAGAAACAACAGTCTTTTCAACAAATGGTGCTGGAACAAGTGGACATCCACATGCAAAAAAAAGAAAAAGAAAAGAAAAAATCTAAATACAGACCTTACACACTTCATAAAATTAACACAAAATGGATTACAGTCCTAAATGTAAAACACAAAACTGAAACTCCTAGAAAATAATATAGGAGAAAATCTAGATGACCTTGGATTTGGTAATGTCTTTTTATTTATTTTATTTTATTTTTTTTGAGACAGAGTCTCACTCTGTTGGCCAGGCTAGAGTGCCGTGGCGTCAGCCTAGCTCACAGCAACCTCAAACTCCTGGGCTTAAGCAATCCTCCTGCCTCAGCCTCCCGAGTAGCTGGAACTACAGGCATGCACCACCATGCCTGGCTAATTTTTTCTATATATATTTTTAGTTGTCCTGCTAATTTCTTTCTATTTTTAGTAGAGATGGGGTCTCGTTCTTGCTCAGGCTGGTCTCGAACTCCTGAGCTCAAACGATCCACCCACCTCAGCCTCCCAGATGGCTTTTTAGATACAATACCAAAGGCATTATTTATGAAAAATAATTGATAAGCTAAATGTCATTAAAATTAAAAACTTCTGCTATGTGAAAGACACCATCAAGAGAATGAAAAGACAAGTCATAGACTGGAAGACAATATTTGTAAAAGACACAACTGATGAAGTACTGTTATCTAAAATATACAGAGAACTTGTAAAACTCAATGATAAGAAAATGAACAACCTGTATAAAACATGGGCAAAAGATCTGAGCAGACACATCACCAAAGATGATATATACAGATGGCAAATAAGCATATGAAAAGATGCTCAACATCATAAGTCATCAGGGAAATGCAAATGAAAACAATGATACACCACTGCACGCCTATTAGAGTGGCCGTAGTCCCAAACACCGACACCACCAAGTGCTGACAAGGATGTGGAGCAACAGGAATTCTCCTTCACTGCTGGTGGGAATGGGAAATGGTACACCTGCTTGAGAAGACAGTGTGGCAGTTTCTTTCAAAAGTGAACACATTCTTACCATACAATTCAGCAATCATGCTCCCTGGCATTTACCCAAATAAATCAAAAACATATCTACACAAAAACCTGCACACAGATGGCTAGAAGTTTTACTCATAAGTGCCAAAAGTTGGAAGCCACCAAGATGCCCTGCAGTAGGAGAATGGACAAAATGTGGTAACATCCAGACAAGGGAATATTATTCACTGCTAAAAAGAGATGAGCTATCAAGCCATGCCAAGACAAGGAGGAACCTCAAATATATATTACCGAGTGAAAGAAGCTGATCTGAAAAGCCTACATACAGTATAATCCCAACTACACAACATTCTGGAAAAGGCAAAACTATGGAGACAGTGAAAAGTGCAGTGGTTGCCAGGATTTGGGGGGAAGAGAGGAATGAATAGGCACAGCACAGAGGATTTTTAAGGCAAAATACTCCGTATGATACTAGCATGGTGGATACATGTCATTATACATTTGTTCAAACTCGTGAAATGTACAACACCAAAAAGTGGACGCTAATGTCAACTATGGACTCTGGATGATCGTGCTGTGTCAGTGTAAGTTCATCATCTGAAACGAGGTGCCATTTTGGTGGGTGGGCTGATGTTGGGGGTGGTTGAGGTGGGGGAGTCTGACAAGGGGTGTATGGGAACTCTCTTCTGCTCAATTTTGCTGTTGCCCTAAAAATTAAAGTCTATTTTTTTTAAAAAAGAGAGATAAGGATAGAAATGTATGTACAAGCAAAGGATCAATAGATAAATAGATTCTTCCTCTTTTAGTTCACAGAGGAGACAGAGAAATGAATAAGAAGAAATAAATACTTAAATAAAAAGTTGATTAATTTTGACTCAACTCCTCTTTTGACTTCAAGGATGCAAATAGCATAAACATATAGGTTGCTATTAATATTATTTTTAATTGGTTTGAAACTGAGGAGAGTAGATGGGAAAAATAAATATTCTTTATGTTTCTTCCACTTTGGACTTAAAGCCTGATTTTAGAGACCAGTGCTCCAAAGTCTAAACTCAGAAGAATTATGATACAGTTATCCAGGCCAAATCTCCCATGGCCTCACTGAAGGTATCTACATTTTAATAGGACTGCTGCATCCTTGCATAGAAGTGGGGACAGAGCCACTACGCAAGCAGCTTTCTGCTCTAAATTTTCTTTTGAGACAGAGTCTCGCTCAGTTGCCCAGGCTAGAGTGCCGTGGCATCAGCCTAGCTCACAGCAACCTCAAACTCCTGGGCTCAAGCGATCCTCCTGCCTTAGTCTCCCGAGTAGCTGGGACTACAGGTATGTCCTGCCACACACCTGGCTAATGTTTTCTAATTTTTTTAGTTGCCTAGTTTTTTATTTTTAGTAGAGATGGGGTCTTGTTCTTGCTCAGGCTGGTCTTGAACTCCTGAGCTCAAGCAGCCTCCCAGAGTGCTAGGATTACAGGCATGAGCCACCACCCCTGGCCACTGTGTCTAAATATTCTTTAAAAACAGGGCAGGATAGTAGATACCCCAAAGAATTGAAAGCAGGGACTCTAACAGATAGTTGTTTTTTAAAAAAGGGTTATAAGCAAAGTCAAAAGACAAATGACAAAAATGTTACAAATGTTTGCAATAGACAATCTCTTTAATATATAAAGAGTTCCTGCAAATCTGTAAGATAAAAAAGGAAAATCAGGTGAAAATAATGCTCAGTCTCCTAACAAGAGAAATGCAAGTTAAAACAAGTTAATGATGCAAGTTACACCTATTAGACTGGCAAACTACAGGACGTTTTATAACAATGTGTTAGTGTTTGGGTAAGAAAGGGAGGGGAGAAATTACATAAATATAGACTCCCACATGCCTTCATGTACTCACTTGTATGTGCATAGGGTATGTGCATAGGGTGAGTATGTGAAAATCTAGTAACACTGGTAAACATGAGCACATTGGCTGCCAAGGCCAACATGGTTGAGAGGAGACATTTTATCATATACACCTCTGTGCCTTTTGATCTATGTGAATACATTATCTAAAGAACTAACAATTAAGAGCAAATTAGATCACTCATCATTTGATTTAGAGTGATTTCCACAATATATTGAGGGAAGAAAGGTACAAAAAATTGTGTATGATATGATCTTCTTTTTATAAAGCAAAAAATACTAAATAAAATCCCTATATGTCAATATATATATATGTACGTTACACCACATAATACATTATAGTGCATGTGATCCCACGAGCGTGGAGAAAGATATGCCAAGGCACATAATTGTGAACAATGGTTGTTTGCAGGGTCCAGGTGGGAGAAGGGAAGAAAAGAAAAGAAAGTATTCTTTTAACAATGTGTCTGACATATTTGTGAAACAAATACCATATGTATTAATATGTTTATGTATATATATTTATATCTGTCAAAAACATGGAACAAAGAGAGAACATCACCTACAGGCCACAAGAAAATATAACAATCCCAACTCTTTGTCCATGAAACAGAACATCAAAGCATGTTTGTGTCTGTACATACACACACATACATGAAGATGGTCACGGGATGCTGAAGGTGTTTGTTTCAGAGACACAGAATTTCAGGGGATTTTGCTTTCCAATATTTTGATATGTTTGACTATTTCAATAAAGCTATTTTACTGCGGGAAGGAAAAAAA
>JAQIFY010002206.1:0-13530 GCA_028533085.1 Varecia variegata | reverse complement strand
TGCCTAACTCTCCTACCTCCCTTTCTACCTCTTTCAGCTCTTTTGCCTGTGCTAGCCCCGAGACAGCAAGACCAACCCTTCCTCTTCCCCCTCCTTCTCCTCCTCAGCCTACTCAACATGAAGATGACAAGGAAGACCTTTATGTTCATCCACTTCCACTTAATGAACAATAAACATACTTTCTCTTCCTTATGACTGTAATAAAATTTTCTCTTCTCTAGCTTACTTTATTGTAGAATACATGTAACATACAAAATACATGTTAATCAACTGTTTATGTCATCAGAAAGCCTTCCAGTCAGCAGTGGACTATTAGTATTATAGTTTTTTGGGGAGACTAAAGTTATACGTGGATTTTTGAGAGCATGGAGTGTTGGTACCCCTAATCTCTGCGTTGTTCAAGAGTCAACTATAATGCTGACTCATACCCATTTAAGAACTCGTAATATGTATGTGAGTGCAACAACTTGGCAAAAGAGAAGACTTCTAGGAGCTGGCAAAGGAAAGGTTATAGCAAACAGAATTTAAAGCAAACTTTAAAGCTGTGGATTCCCAACTCCTGGGGCCACAAACTGGTACTGGTCCCTGGCCTGTTAGGAACCAGGCCACACAGCAGGAGGTGAGCAGTGCAAAGCTTCATCTGTATTTGCAGCCGCTCCCCATCATTCTCATCACTGCATAAGCTCTGCCTCCTCTCAGATCAGCAGCAGCATTATTCTTATAGGAGCTCAAACCCTACTGTAAACTGTGCCCGTGAGGGATCTAGGTTGTGTGCCCCTCATGAGAATCTAATACCTGATGATCTGAAGTGCAGCTGAGATGGTGATGCTAGCACTGGGGAGCAGCTGCAAATACAGATTATCAGTAGGAAAGAGGTTTGACTGCACAATAAATGTAATGCGCTTGAATCATCCCAAAATCACCACTCTCCTCTGTCTGTGGAAAAACTGTCTTCCATGGACAGTTCTGGTGCCTGGTGCCAAAAAGTTTGGGGACTGTTGCTTTATAACAGTCTTTTACAATAATAAACCAGTAAACATAAAACGATTGAGTTAATAGTTTTCTCAATAAGAAGATAAGCATATCAATTATGTATGCATCTGAACTAACAAATATGATAACATGGGGAAATATGCTGCTGAAAATGTCCCATTTTAAGAGTAGGTTTAGTCAGCCATGTAAGTTGAAAATTGGGAGCCACCAAGATCATCACTCATCAACAAATCTGCACTATGTACCAGGCACTGTATATATGATGGTGAACAAAACAGAGGTAGTCCTTGACCTCAGACAGCTCACAACCTAGTAGAGAGACAAATATATATGTAAATAATATAAACACATATATGCTATGAGGAAAACAAACAGCAGGTGGTAATGAGAATTAGAGTTGGAGTCGACGATAGAAGGCTCCTCAGAGAGGGTGAACAGCTTGATACAAGACATTTAAGCTAAGACTCCAAGGATGAGAAAAGCCAGTCATGTAAAGAGAAGAGGAATAGTGTTGCCAGCAGGGACGTTAAGACCCTAAAGGGTGGTCATGTGCTGCAATGCCAGCTTCAGGGCAATACAGTTACTACAGCACATCCCCAACCTTTCATTTTTTTCAATTCTTTTGCTATTGTTTCTATCATCGCTTCTCCTTTTCTGGTGATAAGCATTTTAAATGTCTTGGCTAAATTAAATGATGGCATGAGCTCTAGGGCATGTAAGGCTACCCATTTCCAAATAATCCTAAATTCCTTTCGGTCCTCATGACTAATAAGTTCATCTTGAAGTGACAACTACGTCCCAATTAGGAAAGAGTGTTTCTCTATATGTTTCTCTATATGTGCTTAATTTTTTGATTTGGAGGCCTCTTGATTGCTAATCAGCATGTTATGTGATTACTTCAACAAGTACTTATAGAATGTTATTTTGTCATTAGAAACATGCACTGCTGCTTTCTGAACTCTAGGTTGTAGTGTCTAGGCAGAGTAAATGTACTTAAAGCAGGCCCTAACCAGTAGACATTCTCAGATCTACAGCTGGAGCTACACATTCTGAGAGTGGGTGACATACTGGAAAAAGCCCTGGATCAGATATTAGAGGATATAGGCTTTAGTCCCAGGTCTGCCACTTTGTTATGCAAATTTGGGTAAATTGTTTACTTTTTTTCCTCATTGGTAAAGTGGGAATACCTAGAATTTGTATCATACACAAATTCAACTATATTATGCTTGGCAAAAAACTTAAAAGAAAAATATCAGTTTAAATAGTACTCATTAGCATATGTCTTGGAATGAGCATGATCTAGAAATCACAAACCTGTTGTTACATCAATCAGTCTCAATTCTCATATCCCTCTCACTGTGAATCTTGCTCTGCTGTATGATTTTAATGTTTAAAGATTTATATGTTTATTTGTTTAGGACAAAGTCCCTACACATAACCTACCTGCTTCATCTATACATATACATACACACACTATATATATATATTTCAGGGCTCAAATGAAGAAACAATCATTCAGGTGATGTGATTTAGCTCATATTCTTAGAGTCAAATAGGGCTATGACAACATTCACTGTATCATATGGCATAGAGAACACGTATGTCAAAATAGATGGAACCTAGCTGTACTACTGGCTAAGGTATAGATATACTCACATATGTGGAAAATGATGAATGAACAAAGTTATTCATTACATAATGCTTTTAATAAAGATCTGAAAAAAAAACCTGAATGTCCAAAGGGAGAGAGCTGATCAAATAATGATATGTTATACAATGGATATTATGCAGCCATAAAAAGAATGAGGAAACACCTCATATAATAATTTAGAACTTCTAAGTGAACAAATAAGGTATATAAGTAGTATTCATGGTATGTACCATTTATGTTAAAAAAGGGAAAAAATAAAATATATGTAGTACTTATTTGCTTGCATAAGCATAAAACCGTTTCTGGAAAAATATACAAGAAACTGTTAGTACAGGCTGATTCCTAGGCAGGGAACTGGGTGGCTGAGGAACAGGTACGGAAGGAAGACTTTTTGCTGTGTATCCTTTTGTACCTTTTGAATTTTCAACCATGTGAATGTGTTATCTACAAACAAAATGACAAATTTAGATCAGCAAGATAGAAGTCTTAGATGAAATGGGATCATGTCCTTAGTGAGAAAAATTTTAAAACAGCAGGCGGTAGTTCTAAAAGTAAATATCTGCAAGTAGAATGTTGAAACTGTAAGAAACCTTAGTTAAGATCCACCTATTTCAAACTTCTCATTTTAGAGATCTGTAAAGCAAGACTTTGAAAATTAAGTGATTTGTGTAAGGTCACATAGCAGAAGAGATGGGATTAGATATCAAATATTCCAATATCTACTCTAGGACTTTTTTTTTTTTTGAAACAAGGTCTTGCTCTGCCACCCAAGCTGGAGTGCAGCGGTGTGATCATAGTTCACTGTAGCCCTGAATTCCTGGGTTCAAGTGATCCTCCTGCTTCAGCCACTCGAGTAGCTGGGACTACAGGGCTCACACCACTGTACCTGGCAAAGTTTTAAAAAATTTTTTGTAGATTTGAGGTCTTGCTATGTTGCCTAGGCTGGTCTTGAACTCCTGACCTCAAGGGACGCTTCTGCCTCGGCCTCCCAAAGTGCTGGGACTACAGGTGTGATCCACTACAACCAGCCTCTAGGACTCTTCATCACACCACCTTCTCATTTTGTGTGGGCAAAGCAAAACAGAGCCAAGTAAGTTTGGGCTACATTATGAGTTGTTATGTTCTACCTAAATTTTAGAGTCTAAAGTAAAAACCAATCTTAAGCCCTGGGACTATTAATTTCTTGTTTGGATCAACACTACATGGCTACACTTAAAAATAAGCTGTGCATATTTCTGTCATTGCACTTATACAGCATGATAGATCTATTTTTTTCTATCCTAACAACTGAATTTACTGAGGGGAAGAACTAAAATGTCTTAAGTTATTTTAATTTTTTAAATATACAAATGCCTAGCGTAAGTGTGCTGCCAAAAATATTAATATAGGTTCACAATTCCTTAACTAACTCTCAAGGGTTGGATATATTTTAGAAATAAGAATTTCTTAGAATTTAAAAATGTTACGAGGTACACAAACCATTATATAACACCCTACATAACAGTGGCCGAGGGCAGCACCCCATAATCACACATTTTAATATAGTTTCAGCAAAACATATGGGATAAAGACTATATATAGTTCCTCCTTAGTTCAGGTCGTATTTCGTTGCCAAGCTTAAGAAGTTTTTGGTTTCAGAGCTTTCTGAATGTTAGATTTAGATAATTATTACAGACTGCACTCAGATGGGTGCTGCTGCTAGAAAGTATGGTTAGTCACTTCAACTCTTGTCTTTTTGATAAGATCAGAGCAAGAAATTCTAGCAGGCAGCTTTTATATTTCAGGTTTGGGTCCATCATGAGTAGAGAAAATGAGAAAAAAATGAAAATCCTAATTGTACAGCATTGAACTCCTCCTGTACCTGTTCATTAGTTATTGACTTAATAAAAAGCTTCCTGTGATTAAATCATGTTTATAATTGGAAAGAGGTAAATAAAACTTCTGTCCCATACTGCTGCCAAGGGGATGGAGGTAATGAGCTTTAATCTCGCTGGAAGGTAACTATTGCACTCTCTTTGGGACCAGTGTACATAGAAAGAGGCATTCCAAATATATTAGTAAGGAATAAGCAGCAATTTTCTCAACTTGGGACCATTACTCTATAATATAAAGGAGAGGGAAGTTTTGTAGTCAAACTTTCCTGATCTCCTGTATCAGAATTCTTCCCTTTATCTTTTAAGACTTTTCCTACTTACAGGGAGTCAAAACACAACAAACTCTAAAATCTTATCCTTTCTCTCTATAACCCAAACACCACCTCCATTTTGTTTCTATCACTAATACATACTTTTTTTTTACTGGCTAAAAATCAAATTTATACTAAAAGACTATAAATCAACTTTGTAAACGACAATGTGTGGGGTTTTTTTTTGATATAATTCAGTTTGGTGATGTTCTGCATTCTTAAAATTTTAGCTAAAATTTTTTTAACTGAATCAATTGTTTTGTTCAATTTATGAGTTAACATTCATGAAGTGTTTATTACAAATAGCATATTCCATTCTAAAAATGGAAATAGCAATGATGAGCAAGAAAAAACCCTCTGAGTTTTCACTATTTCAGGAGGAAATAACACTTTCTCAAATTTTCATCACAATTCATAAAAAAAAGAACACCTAACTAGCTAGATCTTAAACACATATACCAGTACATTAATAATCTAGTAAAACAAAAAATGTAAACAAAAACCAACCAGCCTATTTTTATATGGAGAAAAAAACATCACTCTTGGATTTCTTGGCCATCTGCATTCATAAGTACCAAAAACTAAAATCCATTTTACTAAATAATTTCTTCCTACACGAGACTTGATTCCTCCATACTACCTCATCAAAATTATCAGCATTAATCCAGAATATAATCATTTAGGTTGAGACCACCAAAAAACTCCACAGCCCAAAATGCCAATCGTGGTTACTCTGTGAATAAATGGTTAGGAACTAAAAATTGTTATCCTAGGATGCAGAACCAACCGACCCAACGGACTTCTGGAATATGCTGCCCCAAGATTTAGAATGCAGTTGCAGAAATAGCATTCGCGGTCACGACGTCCCTTAAACCACATGACCTTCCTACGAAAGCAGAGCCTTAAACTTACAAACTAAATGAGAACTCCCCCCTTTCTCTGAAGTTAAAACAAGGCAGGGCAGCAGGGATCAGCGCAGCAGGGACAGATCCCTTGCTGACTCCTCGGAACGGACCGTGGATAGCAAGGTCCCTGTGCTTTCGCTAATCCCCTTACCGTTAGAAGATCTGGGAGGGAGGAAAGGAGGAGAAACACCCCAGAATCCTGGTAGAAAAGCAAGCCCCTGGCCCCGAAGGTGGGGTTTAGGGAGACAGGGAGGGGCAGCTCCGTGTGTGGTGACCCTTTGTGAACGCGCACTCTGTGGCAGCATCGGCTCTACCGAGGGGTTTGGAAATGCGGACTATGGGTGCCTGGCGCGGCCCAACCGTGGAGGCCACGCTGTCGGAGAGCCTCCATGGCACCCCCGCGGCGTCGGGAGCCCTTCCTTCTCCCACCCAGGGTCACTCGGGGCCGGTCGATTCCCGACCACGACTTGCGCGGGCCAGAGTGCAACGAGATGTACTCCGATCTCTTTCCTCAGCGTAATCCCTCCGCAGCCGGCCGCGCACTAGTTTTAATCACGCCCCACCCCCTGGCCGCCGGCGTCACCTCCGCCACTCGCACGCTTTCCAGCAGCTTCCATAAACGTCGCCTCCCCAAACCCAGCCACTCACACATGGCGGGCTCTGCAGCCACCGGCCCCGCCCCTACTTGTCCCCGCAGTTGAAACTGCGGCTGCGGCAGGACGGACAGCCACGCCTCTGAAGAGCGCGGCCGGAAGTGCTCCCGTCCTCGCCTTCCCCGCCACGCCTACGTCCTTTCAGGCCCTGCGTACAGAAGGGAGGGGGACTCTTTTGCCGCGGACTCAAGCCGGAAGCCGCTTTCCTAGCGGAGACGCGGGTGGGGGAGGAGCAGTCCGGGGGTAACGTGAGTTGAACGTTGCAACTAGGTGGTGTGGCGCTCAAGCTGGAACAGGAGTTTGGAGCGACCCGGTACGAAGAAGGGGAGTGCCCGCGGCAGGTAAGGGAGGAGAGGGAGTAGTTTCTTTTGGCTGTCGATATAGGGAAAAGGGACAGAGCTGGGGTGACCCGTGGGGTAGTCGCCACGCTGAAAGGATGGGCCGGTCTGGGGCAAGGCTGGGGTGGGAAGGGTTGGTGATTAAGGTACAGAATTGGAGTAACAGATCCGTTTGGGCTCAGAGAGGTAAACGCTGAAGAGAAACCAGAGTTTGTTTTCGTCTCCTGAGGAGTGTGGAGATGGGCAGGGTTAACGGACCCTGCGCCTCCATGGCTTCCAAGGTTGGGTTTTGAAACCCACCTCGCTTGGTCCTATCCATCTCTGATTCAGGACAGCTGGGTTTGGTACCAGACAGGGCTGGGCTGAAAAGCGACCCTATTTTTCGGCTTCGAGGCAATTGTGGCCTCACCTTTTACAGTTTACGTGCTGAGCCCACTTGGTCTCGGAGGGCAAGCTTAAATGGATATAAGGCCCATCTTCGAACAGCTATTTGTCTGGGTTTCCCCATTTTGCACAAAGGATTGTGAATTAACTTTAATTGCATACCTTTTGCGATTCCGGTGGCCAACTTAACGCATTCGTTGTTCTGTAAATGGGTCCATGATGGGCCAATAATTCACATTAGGGCTCATGAAGCGTTAGTGGCTACAGAGGTATAAAAAGGGGATGTTAGAAGAAAGATGCTGGAAGTGAAGTGGTGTTTAGGAAGATTAAACCGGAAGGCTAGGTTGGTCTCACAGTGCCGTGAGCTTTATTTAGGTCATAGTACTATCTTTAGGTCATATTGGGCTGTTTGGACGGACTAGCCTATCATCTGGCTGGAGTAAGGTGTTTTTAAGGTGAACAGTGACAGGTTCAGACTTGTTTTATAAGAGCATTATTTTGACGGTGATGTGGAGTGGGTAAGAAATGGGATTTGAGACCTTTCCAAAGAACTGTCCATAGAATTTGGTGATTTTTATTGCGTGAAGAAGACGGAAATGAAAGAGAACGACTCAAATTTCCTAGACTTGTATGTTTGGAAGGATGGAGATGCCAAAATTTAGGTGAGATACAGAAAGTAGGAGCAGGTGGTTTTTGAAGGGTGGAACGGCAGTTACTTAGGGACAAATTAAGTTGTAAGAACCACTCCAGCATTTTGTATTTAAGACAAAGTAAATTGTATTTAAAAGAAGACGTGGAAAGGCCACCTCTGGTGTTTTTTTTAAATGAATTTTCGTTTGGGGGGGTTTGCGTGTTCAGGATTTCAATTACCAATCTACCTGCTTCTTCCATTGAAATGCTGGTGGTGGAATCATGATAACAGATTTGAAGGCTCCTCATGTTTTACCTTTGCAATAGAGACAGAGAAACTATCTGAAAAAAATTTTCTAGATTCCCTCAGGCCGATGGAAATTTTCATCAAGAACAATTTATTCAAGATACAAAGCCGACCAGTTTCTCTTTCGAGAATACTGCAGGAGGATACAAGGTACCCTGCATATTTTCTACATAGAGTGAAGTAAAAAAATTAGCACCAAATAGTAGCTTTAATTTACTATGTGTGAGGTGCTAAGTTTTTTACATGCATTATCACATTTACTTCTTAGGAAAAATCAATTTTACAAATTTCTGGACCCAGATCTGCAGGTATAAAGTCCATGCTTTTAATCGCTCTGAAGCTGTAGAAGTTTGACTCTTTCCTACATAGTTCCCTTTTGTGAGTATAAGTAGAACTAACCAAAAGTAAATAAATTGTCTGTGGGGAGCCTAAAAATCAAAGGTTGGTACCAGTAGTTCTCAGTGAGGTGATTTTACCTCCCAGGGAACATTTGGCAATGTCTGAAGACATTTTTGGCTGTCACATCACATGAGTAAAGGTCAGTGATGCTGCTAAACATCCTACAATGCATAGGACAGCTTTTTCGAAGAATTATTTGGTCCAAATGTCTAGTGCTGTAGTTGAGAAACCCTGCCTTTTGGTTATTTCTTCAAGAATAGGAAATTGAGAGTCACTGATACTTTTTTAAAAAGCATTTTTGTTTTTGAAATTATTCCTTGGCTTGAAAAGTTTGTGAAGTTTATACAGCTGGAACAGAATAATGTAACTAGTTTTTAAAGTGAATCCTGTGAGCCACTGATTCCCAGGACATGGTTGATTCTTAAATTTAGGAAAGACTTATGCCTGGAATGATTTTACAACATCTCAGCTTAGTGATAATTCATGTCTGCCTAAAGGTCTCCTGTGTCTGGTTCCCCCAAATTGTAAATCCATATTTATTTAAACTGCTCTTAATTATTTTTTCCTTACACTGAGGTCCAGTCTTTCATAATTTTAACTCTACTAAATGTGGTTCTTGAGACTACACTCAAAGTAAGCTTTTCACATGTGTAATTTATATACTGACAGTGTTTATATCTTTGTTCTGATAACAGATCACTTGCAAATAATATAAAATAGTAGTTTGTTGGCAGCTTTTAAAAAGTAGCATTTTCCCCAACTGGTGAAGTATTCTTGGTAGTTCAAAAACAACAGGAATGTATGGAATATGTGGTTCATTGCTTCTTTTGTCCCTGTCAAATAATGGCACTATGGATCTGGGGTTTTTTAAGTACTTTCTCAGTATAATGCTGGCATATTTGTTTTACATTGTGCGTAGACTCTAAGAACTTAGGTTTTCAAAGTCTGGTCAATACAGTTTGCTTTAAATAGTAACTACCTCTGCTAGAAATTTTGTTTAATTTGCTTGCAAATGAGTCTGCTGTCTGAACTGGTTTTGTTGTCAGTATCTACTCTGTCCACAAATTTGCTAGATTTCTAAATGTTGGTATTGTTTTCACTTCAAAATCATAATTGTGGAATGTTTCTTCTAGGACACATAGCCTTCAAAATATGCTCAATAGATACATCTTATAAAATAGCACAGTTCTTTTTTAGAGTACATAGAATTTTTTATTTAATTGTCTATTGACTTTTTTTTTTCCAGGGTTCATTGAAAAATCCTTAGTGATATTGACATGTTTCAAGTGACATAAATTAGCCAATGACTCGGAATGATGGATTCCCCGAAGATTGGAAATGGTTTGCCAGTGATTGGACCAGGGACTGATATAGGGATATCTTCACTCCACATGGTGGGGTATTTGGGAAAAGTTAGTGAACTTATTTTTTGCCTCAGTGCAAAGTTGTTTTTTTTACCCTCCTATTTTTAAGACTTAAATTCGGTTTTAATGTTACCAAGTAACTTCTAAAAAACTATCTTCCACGGAAATCTTATAGTAATGGCGAAAGATTGCTTTACTGTGTTTACCTCTCTGTGTTTTATTGATATGTGAAAGTAGAAATAAAACATAGACCTTGTGGTTTACTATTCTTTGAAAGTATGACAGATACATTTTCCCTGGCAGTTGATGTTACTTTTTTCTTGCAAATAAAATTGATGCTCTTCCCAACACTTAAAATTTAATATTTAAGACTATAACACATTATTTTTGGAATAATAGCTGTATTTAAAGCCTTAAATGCATTTCTTTTATTTGCTATGTTTAAAATATCTTACCAGGATTCTTCTAGCTGAAAATTATAATTTTTTCTGGTTGCCTTTCCATTTAACTTTATATAATTTTGTATATTCTAGAAATGTCTATATTTTAATTTACTTTATTTCTCTTGTAGAATTATGATTCAGCTAAAGTTACATCAGATGGGTATTGTCCTGCTTGTAGAGAGAAGGGAAAGTTAAAAGCCTTAAAGACTTACCGAATTAGTTTTCAAGAATCTATCTTTTTGTGTGAGGATCTGCAGGTAAAGTATTACTCTTACATAGGTTTTACCCTTTTGCTTTTTCTTTATTGTTTAAATTTTTACTAATTTTGTAATTTTCAGACTGTATATTTTTAATACATAGACAATTTGGGTTCTAAATCTGTCTGGTTTAGAATTTTAAATAGCTTTTTATTTTTCCACCTAGTTTCCTGACTTGTTGCATAATAATGTTTATTTTTATGGCCATTAGACTTGTGAGAGGTGAAAATTAATGTCAAGATTGATTTATTTTTATTTTTATTTTTTAAAATCTGTGGAGTCCTGGTTAGCTATTAGCATATCATAGTTACTCATCTCTTCGGTTTAATTTTGGGACTTACGGTGATGTCCCCAGCAGAGTATTTTGGAAATTGGTTAGTCCAAAACAATATATTATATATGCTCTGAGCTAATATGTACTTAAAATTTTAAAAGGCTCTAAATATCATTTAGAATTAATTATAGTAGGTTGTACCCACTGGTATAACTTTTATACAGGAGCTCATTAAATTCTGTAATACTCTACGTTTTGTCTTTGACAGTTGATGAGACTGTTTTATACACATTTAATTCTCAAAACTTTGCAAGATAAGTATTCCCATTTTATGAATAAGAAAATAGATTTACAGAGTTTAGGAAAATAAGATCTTTGTAGAGTGGCAGAACTGTGATTGAAATGCAATCTTCTAATTTCAGATATGTTTATTGCAGCTAAACTAGCAGTTCATAGAATCACCTGGAGTGCTTTTAATAAATTTTTGGGTCTCACCTCCAGATGCTGATTCAGTCGAGTTGGCACAGAATTCTGTAGTGTAACTTTGTGGGTGAATCTGATGATCAGCCAAGTTTGGAAAATAGTAGACCACATGACCACCAAAGTAATAGATACTTTTGCTGGGTATAATTTGAAGAGAAACAATCCCAGGCATGTCTGTAAATAAAAACAAATTTCCGTATGCATTTATGCAATTCTTTTTATGAGTGTCACAGTGTTGGTACTGTTCCAGATACAAAGTTAGATACAATAATGAATAAAACAGAAATATCTTGCCTTTAAGGGAGTTATGTTCTAAAGTGGGACAGATAATAAGTAAAGTCTGTGTGTTTGTGTCAAGTAGTGAAAGATGCTGTGGAGAAAAATAAAGCAGTGAAGACTGGAATGCTGGGGAGGGAGGAGTTTGCAATTTGAAATAAGAGTGGTGAGGGGAGCATTTTATTGAGAAAAGTGAAATTTGAGCAGAGGCCTGAAAGAAATGAAGAGAGAGGAATGAGCCTTCCAAGCAGGGAGAGAAGCAAGTTCCAGGAAAGCCCTGAGAGGATGGAGGCTCTCTGTCATATTTGTGCTGCTGCAGTGAAACCAGCAGAATATTAGAAAGGAGATGGGTCAAAAATAATGGGGGAGCTGGACCAAGCAGGGTCTTACAGGCCATTGTAAGGTCTCCGGCTCTTTTACTCTGGGTGGACTGAGGAGCCATAGTAGGGATGTTGGCAGAGAAGTGGCGGAACCTGACAGGAGTTAAGAGGAGTACTGTGGCTGCTGGGTTGAAAATAAATGTAATGAGCAAGACCTGAAGCAGGAAGACTAGTTATGGTATAATAGGAAAAATATTTGGTCTTTGTCCCTGGTTCCCGTCATAGAGCTAAAACTCTTGAAATTTCCTGACTGATGGATCTTTTATTCATAATGATCCTGTTTGTTAACATCAGAGTTTATACTGATGTGGTGACTTAGAGTGGAGCCCTAGGGTACCCTCAGATGGGGCCACTCCCCAGAAAGACCAAATGATTAGAGAGTTAGAGTTAGAACTTTTGGCCCCACCCACCAGCCTCCAGGCAAGGGGCAGGGCTAGAGATCAAGCTCTATATAAAACAAGATTTGGATTTTTTGAGCTTTGAGGTTACTGGGAGGGTGTTGTGCCCAGAGGACTTAAAAGCTCAGCACCCCCGCCCACCAACACCCTATACCTTGCCCTATCAATCTCTTTGTCTGTATCCTTTGTAATATACTTTAGAATAAACCAAGTAAGTGTTTGAGTTTTGTGCGCCATCCTTAGAAATTAATTGTATCTGAGGAGGGAGTGGTGGGAACCCCAGTTTGTAACCAGTTGGGTCAGATGTATAGGTAGTCTGGACTTGGGATTGGCATCTGGAGTGGAGACAGTCTTGTAGGACTGAGTCCTTAACCTGTAGGATATGACAGTATCTCCAGGTAGATAGCATCAAAATTGAATTGAATCATAGGATACCTAGTAGATGTCCACGGGAGAATTGCTTGGTGTGGGAAACCCCCACACACATCTGATCACAGAAGTGTGCTGTGAGGGTAGAATATGTGAAAGTTGTTATAATCAAAATGGAAGAAAACTCTGACTAATAGAGCCAGAGAAAGCTGTGAAGAGAGGGCTCTCATGCATAAATGCCTGATAAAATTATCACAAAAGACTCTTTAAGAACCCTAACCTTGCACAAAGGCCATTACAACCTTACACAAAAAGTGCTTATGCTAGGACATCTGCTCAGCAACTGCCTGTCCAACCTTGGATTGGTGTCACCATTGTTAGTGATCCTTGTAGCCAAGGATAATTATCTCAAAACAAGTAATCCTCTTCATTTTTCCTGTAAAACCCTTTGTCTTCCTTTACCTCCCTGAATATACACATAGTTTACCATGGTACACGTGTTCCCCTTGCAATGCTTTATTCCTGAATAAATATCATTTTCTTTTAGAGAGCTTCTGTTTCTTAGGTTGACAAACAGAAAGGAAAACAGTTTTTTTTCCTTCAGACTAGTTGAACTCAATTGCAGTATTCTAGGGGGAGAGGGTAGTGGCAGAGGGGATGAGGTGTGGTTGGATTCTATTTAAACTTTGAAGGTAAAAACAACAGGATTTGCTGAAAGATTGGGATAAGGGTTTGGAAAGAGGAAGCAAGGATGATTCCAGGATTTTTGACCTGAATACTTGGGGGAATGGAGTTGCCAGTTGATGAGTTCAGAAGACTTGGAAGAACAAGATTTGGGGAA
>JAQIFY010002205.1:0-13532 GCA_028533085.1 Varecia variegata | reverse complement strand
GAAACATAAAGATCCTTAGAGATCTCCTGTGAAGAACTTCTGTGAGTGAGCAGGATGACTCCAGAGTACCTCTGAAGGCTACATCAATTCTCTCCCAAAATGAAAAAGCTACATAATATTTTCCTATGATCTGACTCATGTAGTACAAAAAGGAAGCCTACTTCAAACTCCAAAACTTGCAATTCGGTCATCAAGAATGAGTTGCAAGAGTTCCAGGCTCTATCCATAATTTGAGGAGCTGTTTCCTCTATAGGTTCAAGGGGATGTGAACTGATTTAAACAAGTTGTCATCAGCCTTTAGACCAGACGCTGAAGCCGGTTCTGAGCAGGACCAGGCAATATCGCGGTCCCTTAATAGTAAGGCTTTCTTTAGTTTTCTGCCTTCACTGCAGAAGGAGGCAGGGAACCTGGCCAGACCTCTGCCTCACGCCGGGGGCCCCTCATCTGCTTTGCTGCTCTATTACTAACGATCCCGGCAATTGTTCATTTTAGCCAATTGTTTTAAAATAAACTAGAGACAGGTTTGTTCTTACCTCTGATTGTTGCAGAGTTTGGCCAAATAATGGAAAAGAAAGATGAAGGGAAGAGCTACAAATTACTGCTTGATTTGTTTTCAAAACATTGTTATTAATGTGCCATTATCTTCCATGGATGTTCTTCAATCTCCAGTGGGTGTGGTTCTCTTCCATTGTGAACTTTATGTATCCAACCGACACTTTCTGAGACATTTTGTAGTCTTTCCCTTAAGATATTGTATAAAGAAGAAGGAAGAAAAATAGGAATTTGTCACAGAATTTAAGATTCTTCGATTTAGAGGTTTTGGGGAGACGCAAACTATGATGGACCCTGAGTGTCACTGCATGTGCTCTTGCTGGTACTCCAAGAGCACAAGGCCCTGACCCAGCCTTTACTGGGGTGTGTCTCCAGAGAGCAACTTCAAGGGATGAAGTAATGCCTGCCTGCTTAAAGAGCAAGCTTGCTTGCCCGGGCCATAACAGTAATAGAGTTCCCAAGCTCAATGTTCCTCCCCTGTATCACAACCTGCTGCGTGTGCAGGCATCTACTGGGGCCCTCTGCCTCATGGGACTTGAGGGTCACGGGAAACAGAAGGAAACCAGAATGACACTCATGCTGCTGGTGAGCCATGAGTGAAAGACTCCCTGGACTCTGAACCAGGCATCTCATGTCTTCTGCCAGCATTTGTGAAACAGGTAATTATTGGCTTGTAAGTACAGTTGACATTTGAACAACATGGGTTTGAACTGTACAGGTCCACTTACACGTGGATTTTTTTCAATAAATATAATGGAAAACTTTTTGGAGATTTTGACAATTTGAAAAAATTCAGACAACACTTGTAGCCCAGAAATATTGAAAAAATTAAGAAAATGTTAGGTATGTCATAGATGCATGAAATATATGTAGATACTAGTCTATTTTATCACTTACCACTATAAAATATATATAAATTTATTATCAAAAAGGTAAAATTTATCTAAACCTAAGCACACAAACACAGACCGTATATGGTGCCATTTGCAGTTAAGAGAAATGTAAACAATTGTCAAGATGGCAGTATTAAATCATAACTGCATAAGTTAACTGTAGTGCATTGTGTACCACTGTAATAATTTTATAGCACCTCCTGTTGCTATTGCAGTGAGTTCAAGTTTTGTGAATATCTGTTTAAAACGCTATGAGACACTAATCATCACATGAGCAGTTCTTCCCTCTAGTAAATTGCATATTGCAGTAACAGGTGGTCTCTCTAAGTTCTCACGTATTTTTCATTGTGTTGGGTGTAATGCAATAAACCATGAATAACACCATGGGACCCACACAAAGTGCCACTAATGATGCCGGAAATGCTCCCAAGAAGTAGAGAAAAGTCATGACATTATAAGAAAAAGATGAATTGCTTGATACGTAACGTAGATTGAGGTCTGCTGCTGCAGTTCCCTGCCATTTCAAGATAAATGAATCCAGCATAAGAATCCTTGTAAAAAAAGAAAAGGAAAATCATGAAGTCATTGCTGTAGCTACTCCAGCAGGCTTGAAAACCTTGTACTTTTTGCAAAATACCTTTTTATCTCATTTTGAAAATGCAGCTTTGGTATGGGTGCGGGATTGCTGTAAGAAAGGCATACCTATAGTCTCTAATATGATTTGAGTAAAAGCAAAGTTATTATATGACAACTTAAAGCTAAAGGAAGGTGAAGGATCTAAAGCTGGAGAATTTAATGCCAGCAAAGGATGGTTTGATAATTTTAGAAAGAGGCATTTGTTTAAATGTCAAGATAACAGGAGAAGCATCTTCCACTGACCAAGAGGCAGCAGACAAGTTCCCAGATGCTATTAAGAAAATTATTGAAGAGCAAGAATATCTGTCTGAACAGGTTTTTAATGCAGACAAAAGTGCCCTATCCTGGCAAAAGAAAAAAGAAAAAAAAAGGACATTTATTAGTAGCAAAGAGAAGTGAGCACCAGGATTTAAGGCAGGAAGGGATAGGCTAACTCTGCTGTTTCGTGCAAATGCAGTCAGGGTTATGATCAGGACTGTCCTTATCTATGAAGCTGCTAACCCCTGAGTCTTCCAGGGATGGGGAACCTGTGGCCTTCTGATTTTCAAAATTGTTCTTTTTAAGCACCAAAGGAGGCAAGAAAAGCTTCATCTTTCTCTGCCACACTCCTTTTAATAAAAGCATTTGTGCTGTAAGATTGGAATTCAGTCAAAAGGCTGCACTCAAGGATCCAGAAAGCCACATGTGGCCCCAAGGCCACAGGTTCCCCACCCCTGCCAGACTGGTTCCATTGACGTTTGTCCTTAAAGTCAGTAAGTGCCTTGCCAGTAAGGGACTGCCTTTTAAAGTTTTTTGATATTGTACAATTCCCTTGGCAACCCAGAGCCCCAGGAGTTCAATACTAAAGACATTGAAATGGCCTACTTGCCCCTAAACACAATGTCTCTGATTCAGCCTCCAGCTCAGGGGGTCATAAGGATCTTTAAGGCTCATTATGCAAAGTACTCTATGGACAGGATGGTCAACACTATGAAAGAGAACCCTAATAGAACATCATCAAAACCCATTATTGGTTATTATCAGGGAATTGTGATCTTGAGAAAGTATATACGAACAACTCAATTTACCAAATAGCAGTACGGTATACTGTTGAGTATAGTATACTAGACTGTAATATACTATTAAGTGTAATTTTGAAATCCAATTTCAACAAGTAGGATATATTCTTCACTCACAAATTTAGGACAGCACTTATTCTTCAATGAATTCAATAACCTTTCAAGGGGAAAAAATAAATAAAAAAGAAAATGCAAGTTCTTATTTAGGAATAAGATGAAATGTTCTGCAAATTAATGAGCTCAAAGTATCAGACAACACACCTGGTTACACTTGAAATTTCTCAAAATGCCTCCATTTAGCATATTTCACCTTAAAATAGCCACAGTATGTTTAGAACCCTCTAATTAATTAACACAAAATAGAAGTTTTTATATGCACGATGACAGTGTGTCAGACTGAAACATCAGAATGATCTTGGAAATTCTTTATTTTATTATTTATCATTTCTTCCCCCATAATAAATGGCCTTATAACAATTTTCATTTTGGACTTCCTCCAATCTCTATGAAGAAAAATTTAACTTTGTGCTTTTATTTAGATGAACTATAATATCAATATTCACATATTCCAGATCACATGAGTGTTCATCTTATAATCAAATATTTCTATGTAATTTCAGTGGTTTGTATTTCTACTTATATCTTTTCCTTATTCAGAAGAAGATAATTTTTTATGGCTAAGTAATTTTTTAAACCATTTATCTTGAAAAATAAAATGCAAATATGGAACCTATAAAAAAATAAATGTATAGTTTAACGAATGTTCAATTTATGACCAGTTTGCCAAAATTTCAGCTCATGCTTTTTGTTTTTGTCCTGTAGTGTTTTCCATAGCCAAATTTTGCCAATTTTATCCAATTGGTAGATTTGACATATTTTTTGTCTTCTGTATTTCCTGTTAAATTGCTAATTTATGGGCTAGGTCAAGTCAGGCTGCATTTTTTTTTTTTTAACAAAACCATTTCATAGGTCGTGGTGTATTCTTTTTCCAGCAGAAAGTATATGATGTATGACCGTGTCTCTCTTTCTGATGTTAAGGATATTGATGTTCAGTATCTAGATCACTGTTTCTCAATTATCTTTTAAAATTATACCCCTCTCCCCAGTGGCCTCAACCTCTCCCCCTACAAAATTGTCTTATGCCAAACTTGGAAAGCCATTATTTCTTCAAATATTTTTCAGTACAGTACTATTTTTCCTTTCCTTCTGGGACTTTGATGACACAAATTTTAGGTCTTTTTTTCTGGCCCCTCAGGTTCCTGAGATTTTGTTCATTTTTTTTCAATAATTTTTCTCTCTGTTGTTCAGACTGGATAAGTTCTATGAAATTACCAAATTCATTAACCCTTTCATTTTTCATTTCAATCTTGCCATTGAGCCTTTGCAGAGAGTTTGAAATTTCATTAAAATTAAATAATTTAATTAAATAATTTTATTATTTTATTTTTCAGTGCTAACATTTCCATTTGGTTTTTGTTTATATATTCTATTTATTTTGTTCATACTTTCAGTTAGAATTTCCATTTTAGCATTTGTCATGATTGCTTCAAGTATTTTTGTAATAGCAGCTTAAAATCATTTTCAGATAATTTAAACATTTGTGTCATCTCAGTGTTGGTATCTATTGATTGTTACTCTCCTAGGAATTGAGATTTTCATGGTTTATCATAAGCTAAACAATTGTGGATTGGAGCTTGGATATTTTGACTGTTATGTTAGGAGTCCCTGGGTCTTGTTTAAATCCTATGGAGAATGTTGATACTTCTGTTTTAGTAGGAGCATGAATTGGTTAGGTTGAGGCTGCAAGTTCCAACCCACCTTCTTTGGGTTGTGGTTCAAAGTCATTTCAGTTTGAAAAGTCTTTGGAATTCTTTATTTAATCCTAACAATCCTAATTACAATTCAATAAAGTAAGTATTATGATACTGATTTTACAAATAAAAAGTTAGGTTTGAATTCAGTCTGTATTACTAGCCATATGATACTGGAGAGGACATTCTTTGAGCCTTGATTCTTGATTTCTTCATCTGTTAAATAAAGTGATAATATCTAGCTGATTGGATTATTTGAGGACTAAGTAAAATAAGACATGTAGCATACTTAGCACACTGCAGAACCTAAAGAAATCCTAGCTAGTCTTCTCATTTTATAAAAATTTCAATTTTATTGATGAAAAATTAAAATCAAATATATACATTTTAATTTACAGAAGATGACTTGACAATCAATCCACTGTGTAACTACCACCCCAATCAATCAAGATATGAAAGGACATTTCTATTACCCAGAAAGTTCCCTTAAGCCCCTTTGAGTCAGTCCTCTTCTCATCTTCAACCCCATACAACCACTAATCTGATTGCTACCACAATAGCTAGGGTTTGCTTTGCTTCTCGATATTGGTAAATTGTGGTGTCTTCTCTCTTTTGTTTTCTGGATAAATCTTCCTAGAGTTTTTAATTTTATTATTCCTTTAAAAAAACTACCTTTTGGTTTTATTTTTTTCTATTGCTTTATGGTTTGCCAATAGAACTGATTTTTGCTCTATATTATTTCCTTCCACCTGCGTGCTTTGAGTTTAATTTGTTCTTCTTTCCCTAATTTCTTAAAGTGAATGCTTAGATTTTTTTATTTGAAACCTTCCTTGTTTTCTCATATAAAAATTTAATAATTAAAAAAAAATCCCCCTAGGTACTACTTCAGCTGCATTCCACAAATTTTGATATGTTTACATTTTAATTTAATTTAAAACATTTTTTAATTTCTCTCGTGACTTCACCTGTAACTCACGGTTTGTTTAGAAGTACATGGTTTAATTTCCAACTTCTCGGGATTTACAAAATCTTTCTGTTACTGATTTCTACTTTAATTCCTTTATGGGCAGAGAAAATAATTTGATTTCAATTATCTTAAATGTGTTGAGGTTTGTTTTGTGATACAGAATAGAGTCTACTTTGGTGAATGTTCCATGAGCATTTGAAAAGAAAGGGTGTTCTTCAGTTTTGGGTGGAATGTTCTATAAATGTCTGTTGGGTCAAGTTGGCTGATAGGATTGTTGAGGTCTTCTATTTCAATAGTTCAGAAATTTTCCAGTCCTTTGTTGAAATCACCTTTGTAGCTTCCAAAAATACTAATGCCTATATCCACTCCTTGAGATTGTGAGTTAATTATTCTGTGATGTAGCCTGTTCGTTGGAATAATTAAAAGTGATTATTTGTTCATTGGAATAATTAAAAGTCCCAGGTGATTCTAATGTACAGACAACTTTGGGACCTGTGTTCCATATCCTTTCTGATTTTTTGTATACTTGTTTTCGAACTACAGAGCAGGGAGTGATGAACTGTCCATCTACAGTTATAGGTTAGTTAATCATTAAGTTCTAGCAATTTTTGCTTCATTGCTATTTTGTAACACTTTTGTTAGGATTTTTCATCTTCGTGATGAATTGATCCCTTTTATCTCATTGTTTTAATACAAATTTCCCTGATTACTGGTGAAGGTCAACATTCAAAAAACTCCTTCTGGCTTTTCAATTTTCCTCTTCTATGAGTTGCCTATTTATGTTATTTGCATATATTTACCTTGAGTTGTCTTTTTCTTACTAATTTATCAGAATTCTTCATATTTTCAGAGTTTACCTCCCAGCCTGTGGCTTGTTTTAACTAGATTAAAGATGGCTTTAACTAGATTAAATATGGTTTATAAAATTTTAAAATAATTGACAATTTTAAATCTTTCCTTAATGACTGGTGATGTTTGGTTTTGTTTAACAAACTTTTCCCTATGGTGATATCATACAGATATCTATTTTTCTTCTAAAAGTTTAGAGTTTTGATTTTCATATTTAGGTCATTACTTCATTTGAAATTTAGTTTTATTTGTGTGGTGAGATCAGGATCTAATTTCATATTTTTTATGTGAATAGCCAATTTAACTAGAACCACTATAATTTGTGTTTTCTATAGCCAATTAATGATTATACTAACTTACACCCCCAACAGTACTGAATAATAGTTCTTTCCCACGACTTTTTTTTTTTGAGATTCCAATAAGTTTGCTCAGGATTAACTACAAAGTTTTACATATGTAGCACATGACCTTCAATTTACAGGTTTTGGCCTCTCTAAAATTACAGGTGAACAAAAACATGCCACATTTCTATCCTATTCAAGTGTTGCAACCAGAGAACTCCCACAGCTTTTCATTAGCTACTTCAAGAGTTCTCCTCCTTAGCAATAGGTGGGGGGAAAATCCTTTATTTCTAACCCGGAAAAAGAAACATTAACTCAAGAATTATTTTCTACATTTCAGCAGCACATTCATCACCAGAAATAGGTTATGAAGTCTTTTGCCTAAGGATTTCTATAAAATTTTCAGTGTTGACCAAAAGAAGACACAGGTTTCTCATTAAACTTTATTTTAGTGGGTCTCAAAATTCTGTGACAGATTTTTGGTCAAGTTGTTTCCATTAAAAAGTACTGATTTTAAAAACTAATAACTTAAAACTGAAACACAACAGGAAAGAAAAATGGTCCACAAAACATTTTCCTTTCCTTCTGAAGGTTTTACGATGCCTTGTTATTATTAACCAGTCTTTTGCTATTAAACTTAAATGGCCAATTGAAACGAATAGTTCTGAGACCGTTTTTCCACCACTGATTAAGAGTGGGGTGGCAGTTTATTAGGGATAATATTCATTTAGCCTTCTGAGCTTGCTGGGCAGATTTGGTGACCTTGCCAGCTCCAGTAGCCTTCTTGTCCACTGATTTAATGACACCCACAGCAACTGTCTCATATCATGACCAGCAAAACGACCCAGAGGAGGATAGTCTGAGAAGCTCTCGACACACATGGGCTTGCCAGGAACCATATTGATGATGGCAGCATCACCAGATTTCAAGAATTTAGGGCCATCCTCCAGCTTCCTTCCAGAGCAGCGACCAATCTTTTCCTTCAGCTCAGCAAACTTGCAGGCAATATGAGCTGCATGACAATTCAGTACAGGACCACAGCCAGTGCTAATTTGGCCTGGATGGTTCAGGATAATCACCTGAGCAGTGAATCCAGCTGCTTCCATTGGTGGGGCATTTTTGCTGTTACCAGCAACACTGCCACGAGGAAGATCTTTGACAGACACATTCTTGACGTTGAAGCCCATGTTGTCCCCTGAAAGAGATTCTTGCTCAAAGCTTCATGGTACATTTCAACAGACTACTTCAGTTATGACATTGACTGGAGCAAAAGTTACCACCGTGCTGGGTTTGAGAACACCAATCTCCATTCAAAAGTTACCACCATGCTGGGTTTGAGAACACTAATCTCCATTCAAAAGTTACCACCGTGCTGGGTTTGAGAACACCAATCTCCATTCAAAAGTTACCACCATGCTGGGTTTGAGAACACTAATCTCCATTCGGCCCACAGGGACAGTATCAACACTACCAATTTTGTAGACATCCTGGAGAGGCAGATGCAAGGGTTTGTCAGTTGGAAGATTTGGTGGCAGGATGTAATCCAGAGCTTCAGGCAGTGTGGCTCCACTGGCGTTGCCATCTTTACGGGTGACTTTCTATCCCTTGAACCAAGGCATGTTATGTTAGCACTTGGTAACACGTTGTCACCATTCCAACCAGAAATTGGCACAAATGCTACCATGTCAGGGTTGTAGCCAATTTTCTTAATGTAAATGCTGACTTCTTTAATGATTTCCTTGTATCTCTTCTGGCTGTAGGGCTGCTCAGTGAAATCCATTTTGTTAACACCAAAAATTAGTTATTTCTCACCTAGTGTGTAAGCCAGAAGGGCATGCTCACGGGTCTGCCCATTCTTTGAGATATCAGCTTCAAATTCACCAAACACCAGCAGCGACAATCAGGACAGCACAGTCAGCCTGAGATGTGCCTGTAATCAGGTTTTTGATAAAGTCTTTGTGTCCTGGGGAATCAATAACAGTCACATATTTGCTGGTCTCAAATTTCCACAGGGAGACATCAGTGGTGATACCACGCTCATGCTCAGGTTTCAGTTTATCCAAGATCCAGGCATACTTAAAGGAGTCCTTTTCCATCTCAGTGGCCTCCTTCTCAAATTTTTCAGTGGTTCTTTTGTCGATCCCACCACATTTGTAGATCACATGGCCAGTAGTAGTGAACTTGCCTGAATCTATGTGTCCAATGATGACAATGTTAATGTGAGCCTTTTCTTTCCCCATTTTGGCTTTTATTGGTGGTTTTCATGCACCTGTGTTCTGGCAGCAAAGCCGTCAGGAAAAAGTTCTTTCCCACAACTTTACAAGACATCTTTATCATATACCAACTTCCAGGTATACTCCTTTCTCATTTTCTTTTTGCCTATTCTTGCGTCAAAGCTGCTCTTTCAAAAGTTGCTTAAAAATGAATCACCACATGATCTAGCACTTCCACTTCTGGGTATATATCCAAAAGAATTGAAAACAGGATCTCAAGGAAATATTTGCACACCCGTGTTCATAGTAGCATTATTCACAATAGCCCAAAGGTGGAAACAACCTAAATGTCCATCAATGAATGAAAAGATAATTATGGTATGTACACACAATGGAATATTTTTCAGCCCTAAAAAGGAAATTCTGCAATATGCTACAACATGAATGAATTTTGAGGACATTCTGCTAAATAAAAGCCAGTCACAAAAGGACAAGTTCTGTATGATTCCACTTATTACGTTCTTAGAGTAGTCAAATTCATAGAAACAGATAGTATAATGGTAGTTGCCAGGGGTTGGGGGAGTAGGAAATGGGGGTTGTTTAATGGGTACAGAGCTTCAGTTTGGGAAGATAAAAAGAGTTCTGGAAATTGAACAACAATGTGAATGTACTGAATACTACTGAAGTTAAAATTGGTTAAAATGGTAAGTTTTATGTTATGTATATTTCACCACCATTAAAAAATTTCAAAAAACTATTCTAGCAAAAAAAAAAAGTTCCTTTTAATAGTTTCTCTTGGTCTTTGGTGTTCTGCAGTTTCACCATTGCAAGGAATTCTTTATATTAATCATGCTCGAGAATAAGTACTTCTTGAATCTGAAGATTCAGACATTCCACAATCTTGGAAAATTCCTAGTTATTGCTCTTTGAATACTGCATGCATGCATTCTCTCTAGTCTCTCTTTTTGGCACTATTAGATTTCTGTTGGATTTTCCCTTTCATTTATTTAGCTCCTACATTGCACTCTAGCAAATTTTCTCAAATTGGGTATTGTAGTCCCAGCCAAATGTATAGTTCTCAAACAAAAGATTTTTAAATATAGCCCTTAAAAGGATTAAGGTTATGTGCCAGCAAACTGTGCCAGAAGTAAAAAGTCAGGAAACAGGGAGACATAAGGCTCTTCTCGACAGCTCAGGAGCTTGTGCCAAAGCCAAAAGTATAATGTATTCCTTGGATGTCTTCCCTGCACTCAACAAATATTAAAAATAAGCAGGATGCTGCTTTGTGTCAAGTGCTAGATTGCCACGAACACGGTCACGGAGATCACAGTACACCTCAAAGTCTCGCAACATAGCATTTCATACCGCAGGTATGACCTTGAACAAGAAATGTATTGACTTTCACACTTCAGTTTCTTTCTGTGGGTTGCTGAGAGGATCAAATGGGATAAGGTGCTCGAAAGGGCTATACCTAAGTACTATTAAGGTATTTTCTGAATTCTAAATTATCAAATGGTCAGGCATCACTATAGATTTAATAATAATTTGGAGGGGGGGGTGTATGGAGAGGAACATTCCACTAGCAGTACTTTATGAGCTTTCCGATTTTGGAAATAAAAATACGAAAAAGTCTGCTTTTAGAATTCAGGAACCACGGTATCGCATTGGCTTTCTCTTTATGTTCTGTCAGCAAATGCTCTTTTCTTCAATTTGAATAGTTTCTTCCTCGCCCAGCGTTTGGTCATACCAGCCTCCTTCCTGATTTCCCACACTGGACTTCTGACTCCAATTTTCAGGTTCCTTAAGAGACCGACGAGCGGCTTCGCTTCGACCGGCTTTTATACGCTTCGCTTCCTCACTGTCATTGGCTGTTGCTCTTCCTGGACCCGCCCACAGCGTCCTCAATCCTGATTGGGTGTCCATCTCCTTTTGTTATGGCAGAGGTGGATCACGGTGCTTTGACAGAGGACGAGTGGGGCGGGGGCAGCTAATGCGCAGGCGTGCACTCTTGAGTCGTGATTGGCGGGCGACGAGGTGGGACGGGGCGGGACTCTCACGGCGCACGTTCTATGGGCGGAGAGGGCGGAGCTTGCCGGTGTCAGTTGGTCTAAGAGTCTCGGCCTGTGGTATCTTCCCGATCCCTCCCCTTCCCGGCGTCTCGAAAGAAAGGTGAGGGCCGTCCTGGGCAGCCGAGGGCCTGGCCCCAGGCCACTGGAGTTGCGGATTCGGTACCGTCAGGGCTTGGAGGGCGGGGCGGGCTGGACGCGGCCTGAGCACCGGGCCGTGGAAAGAACGGTCTCGGGCCTGGGCATTTGGTGGGTAGCTGAGGCCTGGCTCCCTGCGGAACCCCTACGCATCCTCTTTTTCTCATCTTTCCGTTATCAGGCCCAGAGGTTCTTTTAGAGAGGGGCCGCCCGCGGGCCTTGACGTAGATATCCTGCGGCTTTCTCTCCGGCGCTCTTGCTCTTGGGTCGGAGGCCCCTTTCCAGCCCCCTGCTCTGGAATTGCACTGCGGGAGGGGCGTTTTGGTGGGGCGGGACCCGGCACGCCTGGACTTGCCTGTAGCCTAGGTGGTGGGAGAGGACTCTGAAGTGAAGAGGGAGGTTCGTGAGCGGTATGATAGGGATGGAATATTTTTCCAGGAGCTGAAAGCAGCATCTGGGTTTGTTTCTTCGTCGATTTCTACCAAGAGTCCTAGATAACAAGTTTTGACAAGTAAGGTTTGGAAAGGAGTAGAAGGATACATTCCTGAAAGACAGGACTTCTGTTATACAGTGTATCAATCTCGGCATATTATGTAACAGTATTAGTGACAGATGCTATTCCAGGTGTTCCCAAAGCTGTGCCTATGTATTCTGGTGCCTGTACCCCTCATTAATTAAACTTAATGTAGCTAGCCATTCTCGGAGGATCTAGCTTTTGTTTAAATGCTCATTTGGCCAAACAATTCCTTTATCTTGTGGAATTTGAAACTGGATTTATTTAACCAGAACAAATCAAAGCAGAATTTGAACAGATCTGAACAAACAAACCGTACTGAAGTTGATGCAGCCTGAAGGGAATGAAGTTTATCATCCGTTGCTTACTAAAAATACAAAAAGAGTTGGATATCAGGGGTTGCAAAATGTTTGGCCAACTTAGATTAGGTCCATATAAAAGTTTCTTCCATCACATATGAAGTTAGACCTCGGTTCAAATTTTTGGTACAGACAATAGCCATGAAACCTGAAGCAATATTCATAGTCTTTCTGAGATTAAGTGTCCATATCTGTAAATTGCATTTTCCTTCTGTTGTTTTGATAATATATATAAAGCATTCGCACGTTAATGCACAAAGACATTATTTTAGCAGTCTTACTAGTTTGCTAGTAAGTGGATGACATGATGAAATCATTTTTAGATGCCGAAAAGTTGGGTGGTTGAGATTGGATGGATATTGGAAAAAAGCCTCAAAATGTCAAGTCTCAGATGTGGGCATAGCTGTGGCGGAATGGTAGCAAATCCCCCGGACGTTTGCTGTAGTCTTGGCTCTGTCGGTAACTACTTCTGTGGTCTTCAGTAAGCCATTCTAATCTTTGGCCTTGATTTCTTTATTTGTAAAATGAAGCAGCTAGACCAGATGGTTTTTCTAAAATTCTTTTTGTGGCCTGAATTAGAGCTAAAAGGTAAAGAAGATAATAGCTAACATTTATTGAATACCTACTATGTACTAGGTACTATTGCAAGCGCATTGTATGTATCAACCCATTAAATTCTCACAACAAACCCATGAGGTACGTATTGTTGTTATCCCCATTTTACAGATGAGGACACTAAGGCTGAGATGTTAACCTTGCCCAAAGTTCCAGAACTTATAAAATCACAGTGCTAGGATTTGAATCCAGATAATCAGACTCCATATTCTTAATCACTGTGCTAAACTGTCTCTTAAGAAGAGGGATATTGGCCGGGCACGGTGGCTCACGCCTGTAATCCTAGCACTTGGGAGGCCGAGGCAGGTGGATTGTTTGAGCTCAGGAGTTCGAGACCAGCCTGAGCAAGAGCGAGACCCCGTCTCTACTAAAAATAGAAAGAAATTATCTGGCCAACTAAAAATATATACATAGAAAAAATTAGCCGGGCATGGTGGCGCATGCCTGTAGTCCCAGCTACTCGGGAGGCTGAGGCAGTAGGATCGCTTAAGCCCAGGAGTTTGAGGTTGCTGTGAGCTAG
>JAQIFY010002204.1:0-13533 GCA_028533085.1 Varecia variegata | reverse complement strand
GGACTTTTTAGGAAGGATTTTTATTGCTGTTTCAATTTCAGTACTTGATATTGCTCTATTGAGGAGTTGCATTCCTTCCTGGTTGAGCCTAGGGAGGCTGTGTGTTTCTAAAAATTTGTTCATTTCCTCCACATTTTCCAGTTTGTGCACATAAAGGTTTTTGTAGTATTCATAGGTGATATCTTGAATCTCTGTGACATTAGTTATATTTTCTCCTTTCATGTTCCTGATGGAACTTATTAGAGACTTTTCTTTTCTGCTATTTGTTAGCCTATGCAAAGGTGTGTCAATTTTGTTTATCTTTTCAAAGAACCAACTTTTTGTTTATTAATCTTCCATATAGTTTTCTTGTTGTCAATTTCATTTAGTTCTGATTTGGTCTTATTAATTTCACTTCTTCTGCTGGATTTGGGGTCGGTCTGTTCATGTTCTTCTAGCTCTTTCAGTCAATTGATTAGGTTGTCTATTTGTAATCTTTCTGTCCTTTGGATATAGGCATTTAGGGAAAGAAACTTTCTTCTCAGGGCTGCTTTAGCTGTGTCCCAGAGATTTTGATAACTTGTGTCTACTTTGTCATTTAGTTCAAAGAATCTTTTGATTTCCATCTTGACTTCCTCATTTATGAAATAATTGTTCAGCAGATGGTTGTTTAATTTCTACGAATTTGTGTAGAAATGAGAGTTTCTGTTAGGGTTGATTTCTAATTTTATTACACTGTGATCTGAGAAGATGCATGGTATAATTCTAATTTTTTAAATTTTTTGAGACATGCTTTTTGTCCTAGGATATGGTCAATCTTAGAGAATGTCCCATGTGCTGATGAGAAGAACGTATATTCAGTGGTTTTGGGGTAGAATGTCCTGTAAATTTCAGTGAGACCCATTTGTTCTAGAGTTCTGTTTAAGTCCATTATTTCTTTGTTAATTTTCTGTTTGGAGGATCTGCCCTGTGCTGTCAGCAGGGTGTTGAAGTCTCCGGCTATTACGGTGTTGCTGTTGTCATTTTGTTTAGATCAAGTAGACTTTGCTTTATGAATCTTGGTGCACTTACGTTGGGTGTATACATATTTTGAATTGTATTCACCAATGGTGAATGGTACATTTCAACAAGAAGACATAACAATTCAAAATATGTATGCACCCAACGTAAGTGCACCAAGATTCAAATGCTTTCCATTTGATTCTTCATACTTCAAGAGTTCTTTCACTGAGTCCTTCCCATTTGGGTCAGCTGTTGCTTCCCTCCTTTCAGTTTTCATTTGGAAAGTAACACGCCTTGTGTAGACTCTGATCCAGTAGATGCTGTTTAGGAGCAAGGCAGATTGCAGCTGCTGCCTACCAGCCTGGATGTGTGTGGTTCTATTGTGGCTTGATCTGCTGCTAGGGAGAGCCACTAATATGTTGTTTAGGCTTCTTCTACCACAGTTTCAGGGGTTACTTGGGGAGCCTGTTTTGGCCTCTTGCCAGGGTGTTTGTTCCCTGACCACGGACCCTACTGTTGGCAGCGGACCAGAGGCGGAAATCCAGCCCCAGAGTTATGATCCTACTGGATGATCTAAACTGGTCTAATGAGCAAAGTCACTGGGCTGTCAACTATTGATCTGCGCCAAGGCCCTGTGGATCCATGCTAGTCGCAGAGGCAAAGTGGCTTTTCTTGTCTCACCCTACCTCCAGGGGTGGAGCCTACCACTTTCTGTGCAAAAGATGCTGGCTAGGGGGAGGGAGTGGTGCCCAAGTCCACCCAGGGCCCCAGCGTCTGTAAGTCCCACGGGCGTTAGCCTCCCATAATTAGGGTAGTATTCAGAATCCGCCCATCAAAACGGGCCTGACTAGTTGACCATAGGTAGTGTAAGGTGGAGGTTGTCATGAGTGCACCTGCGCTGGGGGAAGGGAGCTGCCAGACACTGTAACACAT
This sequence comes from Varecia variegata, assembly GCA_028533085.1. Classification (NCBI taxonomy): domain Eukaryota; kingdom Metazoa; phylum Chordata; class Mammalia; order Primates; family Lemuridae; genus Varecia; species Varecia variegata. The sequence continues at coordinate 11,619 of JAQIFY010002204.1, read as the reverse complement.
CGCAGCGGCTGGCTTGCAGACCAGGAAAATGGCAGCCGCCTGCCGCAGAGCGCTGGCCCTGGGGGCGACTGTTCAGGAGTTGGCAGGTGCCAGATCAGGGAGCTTTGTCATCAGGATGCCCCGTTGTCTCTTTTATGTCACCCTCCCACAATCTCATGCCTGTCTGGCAGGAGCTCTTGCTCTTTCTGACCCACCCTGAGCAGGCCTATTCGCCTGCAGCGGTTTCTAGGTTAGAGTCCCCTACTTGGTGTTCACCTTTGTTGATCTGGACCCACTGAGTGCCAGAGGCAAGTTGCCTGTCTCCTAAGACCCTCCCGCGGAAGCTCAGACCAGTCCCTCCCCCGCCCAGTGCAGTCCTGGCACAGAGCTCCAGGGAGTTCAAGATGCTTCTCACTTTGTCCCCTCTCTACAGAGCCTCACGTCTCCTGTGGAGATTTTGCACCGACTTCAGGCAGGTCCCTGTCTGAGTGGGTGTGGAGGTCAGTGGGAAGGAAGACGTTCTCCTGTGGGTCTGATCCCGCCTCACTTGTTGGCCAGGCGGGCGCAGCCGTCCCACGCTCTATTCTCTATTGTTTGTCTCACACTCTCCAGATTTCATGATCCTATCTCCCGTTCACCTTTTTTTTTTTCTTTTTTGTGTGTCCCACGCTGATTCTCTGCCGATTCACAATGCCGTTCTTGCGGGGGAGCGATCCACTCATGTGTAGCAGACCAAGATCTATGCCTCTTTCTCTGGGAGCAGGGATCCAGGAGGTCACCTTTACTCTGCCATTTTTGTCTCTCTTGGGAAAATGTTTTGAACTGAAGAAGTATTAATATCACCTTAAACTCTAAAATTGGCTATGTCTTCAAAAATTTTTAAAACAGTAAGCTAAGAATAATAAAATATAACTTAAACTCCAAATAGAAAAAAAATGCAATATAATTCATTGGTTAAAGTGTTAAAATTACAATACCTCTCCCACATTAATGATTCTTCTCCTTCCTTTCCTAGTTCTCTCCAGGGAGAAAGCTGGCATGGGGAGGGTGACAGAGGGTGCAGGGGGCACAGCCAGGCCTGCTGCATTGAGACCATGACCTGGCTGAGGGCAAGAAGGAAAGGGACACAGATGTGAGTCCCATGAAGCAACCCGTGTTCCCTTCTTCATTAGGGTGGGTCCCTAAGGTGTGCACTCCACCTTGCACGAACCTGAGAGGGTAAAAGGCAGCAAGCCGTGCTTCTGCGATGCTGCTGAGACACTGGCTGTCAGGGTCAGGTGTACCTTCTTCAGGACAAAGGTGGCACCAGGCACTGGGTCAACCTATGCTCTCAATTGCGTGCATATCACCACTGTTCCCCAGGGATCCCGAAACTCCATTCTTAAGTGGTTTACACATCAAATTGAAACCTACTTGTTAAATACAATAAATAAAAGTTATTAATTGTGAATCAATTATCTAACTTAAAGACTACTTATAACATGTATATTTTATTTTCAGCCTGACCATGGAAATTCATGTTTCATAAATCATTTATGGGAAAATAATAATGGTTAAATGAAATTATCAGATGTTTGAAAATTTCATTTTTTTCTACATGATATATAATGGCTTCATTTTTTTTTTTTTGTCTTCATTGAATACAATGACTGCCTTTTATTGCAGTACCTTGACAACCGCTGAGGCCACTTAGCACAAGCTGTCACCCTGCAACACTCCAGTGCTGAGGCTGCAAATTCCCTGGTGTGTTTCACTGACAGCCCACATGTTCTATCCCAGTCAGTACAAATGAAGCACACACAGAATACCTGGAGAGGTTGTTTGTGCTCTTGTTGACAAGATAGATTACCTATGCTAAGTTTGAAATATTAAATTATCCATGATTAAATGCAACTCCCCTCTCAGGAATTTGCATATTTATACCCTTTCAAAATTAAAAGAATATGTATATGTATATATAGCAACATCACAGAGAAGAATACTAATACAAGAAGGAAAGCCAGTGGAATACATATGAATTATATATTTAATAGTAAATATTGAGTCCTCTGTTTAGAAAACTTAATATACAAATTATTCTCTATTAAAAAATGATACGTCGGCTTCAAAATGTATCTACTCCAATGATTATATTTTTCAGATGTCAATGTGGAGATACCAACTTGAATCTATTATATACTATATAGCTTAGAGTGTGGTTAGGTATTTAAGGTTTCATGATAGTTCATTCAGTTTTATCGGTTACAGAATGTTTTCTGAAAATGTTCAGGCACTTTAATGATTCTAAAATTCTAAAATTAGATCAGAATCAAAATTTAAAATTGTGTATTAACTAGTAGTATGACATTGTAATAATGGCATGAAAGATAAAGAAGTGTTCAGAAAAGTGAAAGATAAAATATTGGCTCTCCCTTAAACTAGAATTTTAAATCAAACAAATTGACTTGTGTCTAACACAATGAAGGGACTATGTCTGTTTAGAAATATACCGTATATATAGAGAAAGTAGAATACCAAAGAGAAAAGAATATTAGCTTCACATGGAGCAGATCTATATATGTACATATATGCACATTCATTGTATATGTTAATGTATATATTCCCTAAGTTTGGCTGCTGCTTTCGAAATGTGTGCTGTGTAGCATTTCTAACTTGGCAGGGAGGCAGCACGGCGCATAGGACGGGCCGAAGGACAGAGATCACTGCTGCAGCTCTGACTCCTTGGCCTTGGGGCTTCAGTAAGGTGGTATCGTTGCTGGTGACCCTACCCAGGCACCCAGGGGGAGTGTGTCACAGCCAGCTCCTACTCAGCTCAGGATGTGGTGAAGATCCACGTGAGTTTAACCTCTTGTTATTCATTCCTGTGTCTTTACACTCAGAGGTTATAAAAATTAGGTTAACGTGGAGGAGGTGGCTCACATTCCTGTATAAAATCTAAACCTGTGCTTAGGAAAGTCTCCACTGTCAAATGAGAAGAAACGATGTGTTTGCTGGAACTGGTGGTAGAGATGAACTGTACAGGTTAGGTACAGCAGGAAGGTGGGCTTCTCAGCGTGTGCACGGCAGGAACGCACACCCGGACAGGGGAGGCTGCGCTACTGCACCACAAACCGTGTCTTCAAGGATAAGCCAGGATTGTTTTTGCCGAGAGACACTACTCAGCACAGTGCAGGGGTTATGATTAGCATTTGGTAAATTAGGTTCTTCACTGGGGGAGGGGGGAGTTGTGAACTTGGATGAGAAAAGATATGTCTTCAGTTTTACTAACTTCTAATTGAAATCTAGCACTTTTTTCAAATAAGGATATAAATCAAAAACACAGTAGCTTTGACATACCAATAAAACCATAAAAATTTTAAATATTTTAGTGTTTATATAAAGTTATTACAGATATGTCAAAATATTGTTTTGCTCACTACTGTGATTATGGTATTTATTACATTAAGTGGTTCTAATGAAATCATGGTGATTAGTAATCCCATTAATAGATCTTATTTAATGTGGTTAATAAAGAAGCACTTTTTAAATTGTATTTTAATATAACTTGTTTCTTTTGTAATTATATATATTTTAGTCATTCCTTTGAGAAGGGTTCATGAGCACACACTGCCAAAGGAGAACAGGCGAAGTCCACGAGCTTCTGTCATGGGGAGTTTTCCGTGGCAGGACAAAAAGTGCTGCCCTCCTATTTCAGTCTCTTTTCTCTCTCTCTCTTTTTTTAAGAGACAGGGTCTTGCTCTGTCACCCAGGCTGGAGTGCAGTGGTGTCATCATAGCTCACTGCAGCTTCAAACTCCAGGCCTCAAGCAATAATCCTCCAGCCTCAGCCTCTGGAGTAGCTGGGACTACAGGGGCTCACCACCACACCGAGCTAATTTTTTTTTTTTTGTAGAGATGAGGTCTCACTATATTGCCCAGACTGGTCTCGAACCTCTGACCTCAAGTGATCCTCCCACCTCAGCCTCCCAAAATGCTGGGATTACAGGCATGAGCCACCGTGCTGGCCCTAATTCAGTTTCTTGTGACATTTGAGGAGATTATCCTAAGGAAGAGGTAGTAGAGGTGGAAAGGGATGGGAAAAGAAGGCGTTCCACATGGAAGGGACCACATGCTGCTCCCTGACATCCTCGGGAGGTCGGCAGGCCCTCTGAGGGCTCTGGCTCACCGGCTGCGAACAGCAAGGTGGTGACCTGGCAGTGGGGCTCTCAGAGCAAGGAAAGATGACTCACCCAGCTGGACGTGGGAGAGTGGAGCTTCAGCTTCAGAGGGTGTGCCCTGGGCACAGACGGTCAGTGGTGACCATGCTGGGTCAGAGCCCCAAGCCTTGTCTCCTGGGTAACTGCAAACGCCCCTAACTGCCCACTCATATAATTGCTCAACCTTGATAAAGGACAGGTAGCTAAAATGATTGTAATTGAAATTACTGCCATCACAGCAAAATGCTGGCATGAAGTGTGATTTATTTTGATGTGGAGAAAATAAACAGGCACTTTGACACTCAAGCTTGTGAAGGACCAACCATGTCAGTTACATTACATATTATTTTATTATAACGTTAACATTGTTTTTATCACTTTGCGAAATGTACTGAATATTATTTCAAGTGTTGAATTTTGAGGGGAGCCATGACGCTTATTCTTTTTATAGTTTTTGTAACCTATGCTCTGATTTGGAAGACTTTTTTGGACTATTTTATGTCAGGAGACATTTTATAATAAGCAATAACAATGACTTTTAAATGTGATTTTATAAATATCAACTTGACTCTTTCATTAGCACATATTTATGATGTGTGTGCTATAGAACATACTGGACATTGTTCGACGCAACAGAGCCAGGGCGGGGACGCGGGCACCGGTGCTGGCTCTGCGTGGGCGGGGAGACGCGGGGTGACCACCGTCGCGCGGGCTGGCGGTCAGTGTCCCCGAGGGACGGGGGAGCTGCACGCCAGAGGCTGGGGACTGCGGGGGCCGTAGTGTTGGGAGGTGAGGAGAGGCTCCCTGAGGAACCACATTTGCTCCAGCACAGGAACACGGAGAGGGCCAGTCGCGCAGAAGCCAGGGAGCGACTCCGGGAGGCAGAGGGTCCCCGCGCCGGCGAGAACGAGCGGGGACAGAGGCGGGCCTGGCCTTCTGAGCACGCTGGATACAAAGGAAGGGAGCGCAGGTGCGGCCTCAGCAAGATATTTGGCTTTTGTAGGTGACAGGAACGTTGCGAGGCAAGTGGCTCACATTTGAAGAAGATCACTTTGGAAGCTGCTTCCGGAACAGGGGAGAGGAAGGAGACTGGATGCGGAGCGGACGGTAGGCGGCACCAGCTCAAGTTCACGATGACAGAGGCTTGAGCCCTGGTAGTGACAAACCGAGAAGGAGAGTGGGACAGTTAAGGTAGACATTTCTTAGGGCGCTGTCACAGGGCAGGTGAAGAAATGAATTTGGAGACGGCAAGAGCAATCATGTCATGCACTGTGCAAACCAGGACACTTTCAAAATAAAATGAGGTGTAAATAGGGACCCATATGTATCCCAGATTTAAGGAAAGAGAGGAACCAAGACCGAGGAGGCCAGAGGTTCTGGCTTCATTAAGTGCACAGGTGGTGGTGGCCTTAGGGGCGGAGGGCGGCAGAGCCTGCCGCAGGGCGGGTTTGAGAGGAGAAATCAGCTGCTCCCTTGCAGAGGTTAGAGCCGGGAGGCTTAACATTTTTTTTGTTTTAAATCACTGGGACTTAAGTAAGGAGTTAGAAGTCAAAATGCACATTAAAATAACATGCATTACCAAGTTTTGCTATAATTTTTCTTATTAATTTTCTAAAACAATTGGGCAGCACTTTATAATTTTGTATTCCAAATTTACTGAAAAAAATCAGGGAACCAATTTATTTCATTAGAGGTTTTGTTAAGAAACTGATGTCATCATTAGATATGTCAAAACATATTTCCCTTACACTATTCTATTTCTTTATAATTTAGTTTACACAGGCCTGGCTCATCACTTCCAAATTACAATAAGGAGAGCAAAGTAGGATGACTCTTAAGATTGCATTTTCTTTTTTTCTGGGACGGCTATGATATTTGTAAACCTTGTCAACAGTAGCACTTATCTTTTGAAGACATTAGGTATAACATTGAGAAAAATGTGTCCAATCAAAAGACTAAATTATTCTTGGCTTAATGCACTGTACTATCCATCAGATACACAAATTCTAGGTGAATGCCGCACCATGTCCTATGGTGATAGTTTCCACATGGGGGATCTACACCTCAATGATACACAAAATGATTATATGTTACAAGAAATATACATATATTCACTCTAAAAATCTTTTAAAATGTATTTCTGTGGATTTTACTATTAACATAATATGCTGATACACTGATACGTATATGTAGATAGGTAAACATATATATGTAGATATCTCTATATGTGTGTGTATATACTCTCTATGGTGCCAATGATGGTAGAACATATTTTCACCTTCTTGGACTCTCATACTTTACAGAGTGGGCCTGAAGGCTGGCAAGACAGCCACCTGATATGTGTCTGGCTGTATGCTCCCTGGAATTCTTTAGTTTTCCTGTTCATCTGAGGAAAAGTCACAAACCTGATTGGCCAATAGTTTGTTGCATGACTTTAAATAAATCACTTCAGCTTTTTAAATCTCAGTCTCCTTATCTATGAAACCAGAAAATTGGAATTAATGTCTTGTTCAATTAAATTGTGAATGAACAAATGATGAGTGCAGGAATGAAAGGTCATATTTATTTATTTATTTATTCCAAAATGCTCTTCTCTTTATTTTTTTTTATTTAAGGATATTATGGGGGTACATATTTAGATGCCATGGCATTCATTTCATTGTCAGATACTCATTTTTATTCATAATTCCCCAAACTAGACATAAGAAATCTCGATTCCATCTTTAAAGATATCACAATGTAAGATTGGACCTTTCATGCTTTCTTTGCACATATTTTAACAATAAACTGTAAATACCACCAGCAAACAGAGAACAGATACACAGGGAAAAGGAAATCATCAAAGGACACACTCTGGTAAAGTTATTTTCTTTTTACACTATTTATGGGAGGGATGGAAACAATAATTTTACCTAATTCATTAGAAGTTCAGCTTCACAGAGAGGATAATAATTTAAAAAAAAACTGGGAAATTTTACTCAATGGATTTTCAGTTTAATGTTGGGGAAATCTCAGAAATTATATATTTGTATACCTTCTGGGATTCCTCCTAAATTAAAAGATTTTGAAAAATAATTAGAAATGTAATATATGCAACCTCATCTTGTCTTATAGCATCTAAACTAATATATCAAGTAGATAAATAAAGGTCTGGAACCATAAATTTTAATAGAGTCTTCACTAAAACAATGATGTCTACTGAAAATGTATTTATAAGGTATGCTTGCAACTGTATTTCCATATGATTTATGAAATCTTAATGAAGTACATACTTCATAACATGGTTATAAAACTAACTAGGGAGGCATTACTCTATTTTATGGAAAATAAAGTAATTTAGATGAACTTTCACTTCAAATGTCATAATTCTTCATGTTATTTGTAAAAAATGCCATCTTTCTGTCTCTGTGATTTGTTATAAATGCTGTCTTCCTGTCTCTAGCAAATATGCACACCTATATTTCATCGTCACTTGAAAACAATCTCTAAGGACCACTTTCTTTTGAAAAATATCCTCCTGATATTTACTATATATCTGTAACACATAACTAACTCTTGATAAAATCAGTGTGTTTCTAGATGGCATCTACAGAGCATCTAATCCAGGTAAAACTTGTAAAATGCTTTCTATCACTCATGCAATCATCATCATCATCATCATCATCATCATCATCATCTGTTGGGCAAAAACCATGGTTGTTTCTCTGATCATCTTAGTACCTGAAATCTTTATATGCTAGTGGACATTTCCCCCTTACCAAGATCTTTAATTGACTTTGTCCTATTAAGTCATTCAGAACCCTCCCAGCAGAGAAAAATTCCTAGGACATGGGAAGAGAGAACACGGGACACCCTACAATAATGGTGCTAGAACGGGATGAGCCAGAGAAGCTGAGTACAGTACACGGCTATCTGTTAGTTTATAGTTGGTTCAAAAGGAAATGTCAACAAAGCGTAAAACAAGTTCTTCTTGATGAGAGGTGATTTTCAGATCAGATAATAAATTACTTTACATAGAAAGCAAGTTAAGAAGTTGAGCACCCTGTGCAGAGAAGAAACCAAACATCACAAGTTCTGCTCACGGCTCATAAACCATGCCCTGCCTGTCAATCCTAGGGTGCATGAAGGCCCTCCACAGTCTTCCTCACTGATGCAAGGAGTCTTTATGGAAGAACAAAGACCTGAGGCTACAAAGAATCATAAGAAATAGGTGTTTCTTGGAACCAAGCTCAAGTCTTTGAGATTCTAGAAAATATGCCTTATTCTTTGCCAAGTGCCTACAGGCCAGTGAAACCGATTGGATGACTTCTGTGGGGTGTTCCTAATAGTACTGCTCCTAAATTTGATTCTCTGATTTAGAAGATTTTGAAGATTGTCTGACCTACCTAGTATTCTTTAATAAATCGCTTTTCTGCTTAAATCCATTAGGTTTACTCCTGTTTGTAGGACAACTGTGACTGATGAGAGGCCAATACAGATGTGAGGTAACAGTTGAACACTTTCCTCAAGACAACTGGAACCAGGTCACCAAATGCCTTTGCTGGGGAGCAGCAAATTCCATGGATGAAGCCCTTACAAACCCCTTAATTCTTATCACTGTCGGAAGGCAGGCAAAGCACATGAAACTGAAGTTCATGTTCTACTGTGGAAGGAGAGAGGGAGGCACTGAGGCGTGGGGACACTGCTAAGATGCAAGCCCAGCCGGTCAGTGCACTGCTGAGACTCAGGGGTCAGCCGGTCGGTGCACTGCTGGGACGCAGGGGTCAGCCGGTCGGTGCACTGCTGGGACGCAGGGTCAGCCGGTCGGTGCACTGCTGGGACGCGGGGTCAGCTGGTCTGTGCACTGGCAGCAGGAGGCTCTCCCCAGCAGCCACTCTGGCCCCCTTTCCGAGGCCAGTCCAACCTCTCCTACGTTGGTATTACTGACAACGAGAGAAGGCAGAATGTAGAGCTCAGTTGCTGTTTCCCCTGGATATGCTGTGGTCAGATGATGCCAGCAGTACCAGGAGGAAGTTGTACCCGGGTCATCACCACCAAGGTCTGCACCAGACTTCCTGAGGCGGAGAGAAATGACAGTCATGTCCAGAGGGTGTGCAGCTCAGAGATCCACTGCAGTGCAGAGCATGAGGAGGCATTCAAAAGGGAAGCTGTGCCTGTGGCAGGCACATTCTGCCTCTAAAAATGGAGAGGTGACGCTATATGAAAAAAGACCAACACCGGAGTCCTAGTTTCCCACACTCATGGGAAGTTTTCGGGATAATCACTCTTCCTGGATCAGGGGCTGAAGGGCTCTGCTTAAGGAAATTGATTACCAACTCCACACACTAAGCCAGAGGACTCCTGCGCCCTGATATTTACGTGTGAAAAATTAGGTTTATGTTTATTCCCTGGCAGAGTACAATTTGGCTAAGGGTTACCTTTCCTCAGGACTTGAGTTCAGGGCATCCTGAATTTTATTTCAATGATAGATTTTTATAAAGACTATTGTCAGGCGTGCATGGCTAAGAAAGATGGGGAGAAACGCATACATAGGTTTCTCTCTGCAGTTTGAGAGACTGGGTCAGGGTCACCCTGGGGCTCACCACCTTTCAGGAAGTAGTAATCATAATGATAATCATAATTGTAATAAAAACAAATGTTTCTGAGAACTTACTATGTGCCAAGCATAGTTTAAGATGTGTTATATGCCAAGGTTCTTTAATAATCATAGAATTTTATAACGCAGTTTCCATATGTGTCTCCCACGTGCCAGAAGCACTGAGAGTCAAGGTGTGTGCAGGTCACGCAGGGCGGCCTCCCCACGTGGGCTTCTCTGCCCCAGAGCCCGGATCTCACTCGGGCACTGTGAGCTGGTCAGTCTCGAGGGCATGGTAAGGGACGTAGGTTATTTAAAAGTGCTGCTACAGGTAGATAATGTAGTTATGTGGGAAGGGATTTCTCAGGTACTAAATTACTTATGAAGGCAGGATTAAAATGGTCCCTTGACAAATGTTGACATTGCGGGAAACATGGTTTCTAAATAGGTCGTGATCGCAGACTGAAAACAGTTTTGCCCTGCACCACAGAGACTCTCTTAAAACTTTAAAGAGATACAGTGTAGTCGGTGATCATCCGTGGAGGTCAGTTATCCACCACAAGCCATGACCTTCACACAGCACGGCCTGCACCGGACCCCTACCCATGGGTGTGTGTGCAGGGGTGTCCAGGACTGAAAGAGACCAGAGACTACTGACTGCTGTCCTCAGTTGGAGTGAGGCGGGGCCAGGCGGGGAGGGGTCCTACTCCATGCAGAGGACTGACTGGTCAGTGCTGTCAGGCGGAGATTTTGCTGAGTCTAACAGTTCTTTCATTGTGGATGCAGATGCCAGTCTGGAACTGTGAGCATTACATCATCAAGGCAAGGTTAGGAAGCAGAAACCCTTGGCATTTGTAGTTCATTTTTCTGACCATAAAGTTTCCTATTAATATTACACCTATAAAATAAAGGTATTAGTGCTGAAGCGAGCTAATAGGGATAGAGTTAAGTCGGTGCTTTGCGTACATTTTCACTTGAGGGGTAGACCCTCCCTCCTCGCCACCGCAGGACTGACAGCAGCTCCATTAAATGAACATTTTAGCCTCCACGTGCGTCAGGCTGGACCACAGAGAAGCAGGTACCTGGTGTGGTGGCTTCACCTGGGACAACAGACACCAAGTCTAGCAAGAGAGTGAGGCCACCTGGGACAGAAAAGGGGTTGGCTTCCAAACGTGGTTGCATCCACAGCAGTGCTGACAGCGTGGGGCTTCACCAAGGACACGTGCCTGCGTGGAATTGACATGACCTTGGGGGAGGATGTGAGGACCCGTGTGGAAACTCTAAACTGCAAAGAGGGGGCTCTGCAAGAGGGGAGCACACATCTCTCAATGCACCGGCCCCTGTTCAAGAAATGTGAGAAGTAATCAGCCTTAATGAGTTGTAGAAACAAGTGATTTTGCCACAGAAATATTTCATTATGTATGTGGGAGGGAAACACACACTAGAGCTAATTAGTGACTGTAAATCTTCTCTCCGTCTGACTCCAATTTTACCCTTAAAACAGTACTTCCTCCTAAATTATTTATCTATTATTTCACTAACTATACTAGCATTACAGTATCTTTATAATATTCATTCATAGTCATGTAATATTCACATACATTTCATTATCCAGATTATGAATGGTAAGAATGTAAAAGCAAAATCAAATCATGTCTGTTACCCTTTAACTGTGGTGAGCAATAAACCTTGAGTCATCCGTGACTCAGAAAAGCCGGGCAGAGTGAACTCCTGGTGTCCCTGGTTTGTCATGTGACAGTGGTTCTGACAGTCTTCCCTGTACCCTCTGTTGAAAACACTTAGCTGTAGAAATGACAACCTGGGGCATGAATTTCATAATATCCCAACAATTATTGTTTTTTTTTTTTTT